>JANAVB010017998.1:14515637-14541679 GCA_029216955.1 Iris pallida
CCCGAGTAGTATAATGAATCCAGATATGACAAGTCATGACACGGGATTCGAAGAGCAGGGGGCCAGTCCACTCCCAAATCGGTGTCTATACAAGTACAGGAAACAATATCGAACAATGTACTCATAAACCAGGTAAACCAGGAATGACATCTCATGACGAGATTCACGTATACTAGTCCATGTATTCTCGTGCCGAGAATCAAGTATAACACTACAATTGAATCGAATATAGTAGACATCAAGACAATGAAAACTATCAGAGAATCTACTCGCCTGTCGTCCTGAGCTGAGATAATCGAAACTACAACCCACTAAATGAGCCACGAATGGTCAACTCGCACAAATGTCTCCTAATGCTGAAACAGACATTTCCAACGTTCTCAGAATGGTCAAATTAGCTAAAAAAGCCTACCCATAAGTCCAATTCTGGACACAGGAGCAAAACGGTAATTTCGGGTCAAAATAGTGTCCGCCGTTGGACACACTTTGCACAAAAAAAGTGCCAAAATTTACGGTCTCCAAAGTCATCAAACTGTATGTCTACAGGTCCGATTTGACGAGACGAACCCAACTGTATGTCCAATTTTGGATTCCGGTGGGCTGTGACAAAATCACCCGTTGAGTAGGATTGTAGGCCCGCCAAAATAGCTTTCCACTCGACCGTCTCAGAATCGGACAAAACTTGGCACACAGGACCAAAAAAATATTTTGAGTCCAATGGCACAAGTTTCGTCTCAATATGACGAGCGTGCACAAAGTAATTAAAAAATTTTGAAAAAGTCCGATACAGAAAAATTTGACGGATACGGATCAAATTTGTCGCGCACACGCAACCAATTTAAATTTCGCCAAAGCCCACACGTCCACGAAGTCGATACGCACCTTTAGATGCTTTCGGTTCACGACCACGCCGTCCAGATTGACGGGACGGACGGCGTATCGTGACAATTTTTCTAAAAAATCCACTTTTGAAAATCAGTTTTTTCTCCAACTTCACAAATCAATAACTTTCTGTATAGTGCATGAAATTCAGTTCTATAAAAAAGATTTTAAAGCCTTATAGGCTGTCTACAAGACTCTTCAGACCAATTTTGAAAACTCGCAACACGCTGGTCGCAAATCGGCCACAAAGTTAGAATTTTGGGACAGTTTCTAAACCCAGAAAATCGAGTTTTTTCTCGATTTTGGAACTCGTTTTTCGTCGCACATGGTACGAATCGGCACAAACTATTTGAAGAGAATTAAAGGGATATATGTTGGGATCATACCTGACCAAGTGGTTCGCAAAATGACGGAGCGTGGAAGGAGAAATCTATTTTCGAAGTTGGCCCTTCGCTGACAGTTTTCGCACGCGGATGGGATGCTCGTTGCACGTTTTCCGGCAATGGACGGCCACGGGTTGGTCGACGGCGACGTCGAGGCGCACGTTGAGTTGGGGGTGACGGCTAGGATTTGGTTTTTCTCAAAATTCTCCTCTCTCTCTCTCTCTCTCTCTCTCTCTCTCTCTAAATATATATATACATATATACAGTAGTCGGGTTTAAAGGGGCGCGGGTTTAGAAAGCATATGGGGGCCGCTTGGTTTAGCCTAGCAGCTCCTGCTGTTTTGCTTCTTGTGGGCGCGTGAGTGTTTTTGTTTGTTTTTTTTTTCTTTTTCTTTCTTTCTTTAATACTTAAATTATTATATATATATATATATATATATATATATATATATATATATATATATATATATATATATATATTTTTAATATATATATATATATATATATATATATATATATACACACATAAATACATGCATACATACACACATACATACATATATTATTTATTTCGATCTGGTTTGCTATTTTTTTTGTTTTATTTTGTATGGTTAGATTATGTTTTGTGGTGACAAGTGATGGATGTCAGTGATTTGGATGTTTAAGTGGTATGGAAAAAACAGATGTGAGATATGTGTACTTTGTGGTTGGATTATATTGTGGTTGGACAAGTGAAGAATACATGTGGTGGGATGATATTATGTATTGGAAGTTTTCGTAGTATGAACAATACAGTTTGTTAATATAAAATTTAGGTTTTATAGTAATTTGATGTGTGCAGCTTCTGGATTGATATAATGTGTAGTTGATTAATATTATATAATTCTTGACGAAATTTTGGCATGCTTATCTTGATGGTACTCTGGATAGCTTCTCTTGATGGTTGTCATACGTCAACTTTAATGCATATCATGCTGCACGATATAGCCGTGAATTAGTGCTTTTCATGACGGATTTTGTCCGTCAAAACAAATGCTTTTATTGACGGCTAAAGACCGTCAACTAGGCCAGAGTCAAAAAAAGTTTTTGCCTATGTTGACGGTTCCTAAAAAGTGCTATCTTGACGGCTAAAAACAGTCAAGAAAACTACATAAAATGACGGCAAAAAACCGTCAAGAAAAGCCCTATCAGGGACCGTCAAGAAAAGGAGGGACTTTTCTTGACTCCGGCCTAGTTGACGGATCTGCAACCGTCAAGATAACCATTTCTTGACGGGGAATCACCGTCAAGAAAAGCCCTTATTCTTGTAGTCGCTCGACAAACTTTATCATTTGTATTTATTCCTTTTCATTTAAATGGTCGATAGTGGATGTGTCTCCGCCCAACATATTGTACAAAGACAATTCATAGTTGATTATATGATATCTTTTAATCTTTTATTTGTGGATGAGATTAGTTAGCTGTGGTTTTATAGCATTTACAGCTTACGTTTATTTATTATACAACTGGCATGTCTACGTTCCTATATTCCTATGTATTTTAGGACTGGGACATTACATTTCTAAAGGCTAAAGTCAATGTCAAGATTGGAATTATAGTTTCCCAACAATAATGCCAATACTGATCCCAATTCTAGGGTTAAACCAAGTTGATAGTATGGGGTTTTCTACCCAAGCTCACGTCACTCAGATTTCTAAACATCGAGCATACATATCTCCTATTCACACTTGCAACACTTAGTCCGAGGGGTCCGAGTCATTCAGCAAATCTATCCTATAATGAGTCATGTTCAACCATTTCCTCAACATATCAATATCCCTCGCTCAACAAGCAGTTCGCATAGCCTATTTCTTCAAACACATTCGATATAATCCACCTATCCGTTCCTTCCAAGTCAAGTACTTTATGACACGGTTGTTACTAAACCATAATTTTCATTTCATTTTCCCTAGTCAATTATTCTAATTCCTGTAATCGATCACAAGATCGTCTGACCTTAACAATATGATATGCCCCAATCTCACGCGAAGTCCGATTATCCACGGTCGGCATGAAATCACTATGCAATGCTCCCACGGAATAATCGTTCCCATTGGAGCATAGCTCTTGTTTTGATTGTAGACTAATTCATTCTCGATACGTAGATTGGATGTCCTCAATCCTCAAGTTTACTCAATCATCAATCACAAGTGCGATCAATCCTCGAATCCACCTTCGCCTCAAACCACAAGTCGAAGTAAACCAAATTGCCACATCTTGATTTTCCGAGTTCGACCGTTCCGATGACATGAATCACCATGTCCACACTCATGCTGAACGATCGTTCTCAAATCTGATGAGACGCATGGGCGAGGCTGGAGTTGCGCTCTCGCAAGACAAGAATGTCGATATTATGGTTATCGGCGTAACTGTCAAGACATGATCATTTTCATCCAACATTCATTTCTATCAAAATCCCAAGCATAGCAACCATCAGAACGATAACATTTTGCACAATCGTCATTCCTCGAATCAGAGTACTCCCGAGTTATCGCATGTCGATCTTTGATATGCCTCAATACCATCGATGATATACGTAACCTGACGATCTTCATTTGTAACGAATTTTGAGTCGTGCGACTAATGATATCGTACGAACTGGATAATCTCCTCGACATTCAAGATCAATTTCGATCATTATTCTTCGAACTAGCTATATGTTGTATTCGTTCAAATCCAAAATCGCGTACATTCCTACGACTATCTTAAGTCATCGAGCAACATATTTTCTCAAGTCATATTGTTCTATGTTAACTCAATCATCGAGCCACTTCTATTCAAATCCTTAGAGTCATTCTCAAATATTCGAATTATTTTCGTGCACGCTATCATCCAATTGTGCTAACTTTTGTATATGATTCACATATCGATTTCCTCGATCAAGTCATCTGTTTATTACACCTTAACTTTTTCTCGATTTAATCTATCTTTTTTTCTTATCACTTACAAATTCCAATCCCGTGCACGTCGATTATAATTTATTTCGAATCAATTCGTCGAAATCTTCAAGATTATAAATTACTCAATGATACTCGATCTAAGGCTTTGCATACATGCGACGCTTGCTGATAGACTCATTGGCACCCCGCATCCTCAATCAATCAACATCCTCGAAGTGATCCCATATACCACTCAGGGATGAAGTCATTTGACATATCCCTAAAATAATTTATGAATCACAACTGACTATTGAATTCTCATTCAAGCCATTCCTCAAAAATCTAAGCACGATTTGCCCATGTCGCATCGACGATAATATCGTTCGATAGAACTTCTATAGTCATCCCATATTCTATGAATCGAGTCTAACTTATTCTTGTCCGACACAATTTGTATCTCGTATGCGACTTTGCTAAGGTCGACAAGATCCTTGGTGTATATGTTCAGCCCGACTTAGCCAACTGTTCTTTTACATGAACTTTTGTTCAACCAAATTTCTTTCGTGCAATTTTTGCAAAATATTTAGACTTATTGTATGACATGTCGTGGGATATTTGAGAGAGAGCGCATCAACGATTCCGATTTGCGGAAACAACATCAGAGTTTACAGAATATCGGAGTTAAAGAATTTAACCGAAAGTCCAAGGACGTAAAGCTGTGCTCTGATACCACTATGTCATGCCTCGCTCCCATAGGAGCGATCGTCCTCGCTAAGGCGTGATGCCGCGTGAGCCTAGATTGCGCTCACGCAAGCCAGGTCCATAACGGTCGATTATAGGCTAAACGATGGGGGTCGTCGCACAGAAGTCCTAAGCAGAAACATTGAATAATCAGCAGCAAAAATTTGAAGCAAAATACAAATCATGCAAAATACTCTTTTATTAATATTGAACAAAGAATTACAATGTGGGCACGAGGCCAAATTATAAGTCTCTCAAGCTCACTTTTCTCTCATACTACAAGTCACTCTGCTCTCTCTCAATTCTCAATACAAGCTTCAAGACGACGAGCGGCAGATTCTCTGGAATAGCGATGCCCATACATTACGTCCCATATAAGTTCTGACTCTATGCGGCCGCACACCTCGAAATGCCAATGAACTTCGTGCCTCGACGCATCCAAGCGAGCCCCACATCATCGGACTTCTACCTATGCCTGCACATGAAAATTGTGTAGGTTTCAGTACTCAACTGTACTAGTGGAGTGAGTTTCTCGCCCACCCATACAAAACAGACATGTTCATTTACTTTGTGTAGCTTAATCCCTTTTGATTGTCTTTCTAGTGTTGCCTTAGGATCAATTTTAGGACAAAGATGCCTTGGCCTATACTTGGCAACGCAACGACAGGGTCATGCTATACTCATTTCGAGACTTCAATATATTCGAGGCAGTGTCTCGCCAAATATAAGCTCATAAAAACTTGGCCGTGCCAAGACTTTTACTTATTTTATGCGCCACTAGACCATTCTTATGCCAATAACGTCAAGGGGACGACTCGTGCTGGTTGTGCTAATAGACTTGTTCGCACCTTAAGATCGAGGCCGTACCTTCCAAGGATCAACCAGACTTAACCAACTTGCCTTACGATCCTTTCTGATAACTCGATACGACTTGATGACGATGCCACATTCATATCGAAGCACGTGTCCTTGCTATAGCCAAATCTTAGGCTCCAGAATGGTGTTGCAACCATGCACACCTAACCCACACCGATTCATGGTTAGCGGTTGCCATACTTATGCCTTGTTAAACCAACTCGTAACTTGCTAGTACTCGACGCAATCCAAAGGCATACACGCGGATAGCCCCTCTTATGCCGACACATCTATATGAGTGGTCACTAGCAATGTCAAGATATCCTGGATCATTGCATATAGTAACCATTCGCGTGCCAAGTACGAGCTCCCACCGAATGACCCGCAGACTATATTGTAATGGTTCACTTCAACCGAGTCGTATGTACTATGAAGGCCATACAATATCTACAATTCCTTCTAGGCTGACACGAACCCGGTGCCCCGAGATCGTTCGAGGAATTCGCCTTGCACGCAAGTTATCCAATGACCATGCAAGACTCGACTAGATCTACAAAGTCCTTCCTTAATCATGACCATGCTTTCCAACTTTCTATCAAGACTCCCAAGTAGCAGGACCGATCTCGGCGACAACCAGTCGCGTGGACTTCCTTATTGAGACTCCCATGTAGCGGGACCGATCTTCTGAACTTTTTTATCGAGACTCCTAAGTAGCAGTACCGATCTCGTGTACCTTCTTATCGAGACTCCCAAGTAGCGGGACCGATCTTGTGTGCTTCCTTATCGGGACTCCTAAGTAGCAAAACGATCTCGGCGACAACCAGTCGCGTGAACTTCTATCCTTTGAAATCCAGGGAACGACTACTAAGTAGTCTTCCATCTTAAGTTGAACATAACGTGTTCGTTTGTCCGTGGCATGCTTTTCACTAAACCAACCGTGGCTCGTGCCATAGACTGACTTATTCTCTAGACGACACTATCGCTCAAGTCACATACTTTATATGACGAGCCTTAAGATCATGGGGATATGTGACTTGACAATCGCAGACAATAGTGGACAGTGCTTGCTATGACTTCGATAGCCCAGCCAAACTCTTATCTAACTTATTCGTGCAACGACTTGACTAGCAAAGGCTACGCCAAGCCTTACATCGAGAAAACGTGCTATACACGCGGTCAACTTGAACATCCAAGCTCTTTGGGTGCCTAGACTTAAGCCACAAGCCGTAGAATACGACTTAAACCACGGGACATACAAAGGCTATGCCAAGCCTTGAACGACGGGACCGTGCATGCTTATTAAGCATATACGCAGGTGACGCCTATGACTTAGGCTAATTCTTGCTTTGTGGCGAATACCAAATTGTCCTCCTCCTAAGCCATGGGACGAAGGACCGAGTGTCATTTTGAAAGCCATCGTGCAACGATTCTAAGCCGACCGTGGGATCCTTTTTCCATGTTCTAACTCAATCTGACTCGTCGGGATTATTCCCTTAGCTATGTGGATGCGTCTCTTTTATTGTCAAGCCTAACTTGTGCAAGTTGAAAACATGTGATTTATTATGTAAAGGATAAGATAAGGCAAGTTCACCGAAACTACCCTACCTGAGCGAGTCTTCGATTAAGCCATTACGTGGCTAAGTCCGAACGCCGTCGGCATTTTGATTCCTCTGATTGACTGAGAGGAATGGGGTATTACAGCAGAGAAGCAGTCTACACAAGTTACGTAGGAGCCATAGTTGGCAGAAAAGCAGTCTGCGCAAGTTGCACATGAGTCATGGTTGGCAGAGAAGCAGTCTGTGTAAGTTGTGTAGGAGCCATGGTTGGCCGAGAAGTAGTCTTGCTCTTAGCAGCAACTGCAGCGCACCTGGTACCCCAAGCATTGATCATTGCTTCGTAAGCGGTTTGGTCGACTTGAATGACCAAAGTCTTCTGCATCTTGTCGATCGACGCAGTATCACATTAAGTTATCATTTTCTCATTAGAGCAGAAAGTCATCCCCAGTATAGTCGTCATTTTATTTGCAAAAATAAAAGTTTGATTACAGGCTAAGAAAAGAGTACAATAGTGTAATTAATTTTTGGGAAAGTACAACTGTAATAATCTGATCAGAAGACGATCACTTTATCCCTTGGACGATGTGATATCGAAGACACGAGCCTCTGAAAGATGCAACAGCACTTTGTCAGTATATTATGATCATTAGTGATGCCTTAGAACTGATTTGAAACTCTATTTATAAAGTTTTAAAATAACTATTTTCTGAGTTGCGAGCACTTTAGGTTGCGCACCTTCTATCTAATTGCGCGAACGGTTACTTGCACTGCTGGGGACACATGGCATTGTTTGAGTGAGATGCGTATGGTCGTGGGTAGTGTAGTAGACACGTTCTTCGAGATTAGTGGCATGCACACCACATCATCCTGCTTCTAAACAAAAGTTGATCAGGTGGCGCTAACACTCTAGGTGGCGCGAGGGTGTAACTTGACGTTTGGTGCCTTTGACTGGGTCTTTTATGTTATGAAAATTGATTCTCGTGCTTCTAGATAACTTGTGCAAGCTAGCTGTCATCATTAATTGCATGCTGACAAATTCTCCTCGAGCGCCGTGTTACGCGGGATTCGAATAGATTTTCTTCGACTAACAAGCTGTCAGAGTTGTCAGTAATGATAGCAGCCGTTACAACTTCTCGAGGATGCTTGCCACATGGAGCTCGCGCACCCTGGCTTAGGCGCAACCTGAGATGGCTTAGGCGCAATCTAAGACTGGCGCAACTTAATGCTTTGGTGCCACATGATGCTGGAGCTTTGTTGAGAGGGGCGCCCATTGATTTTTAGTCTCCTAGAAACCAACCAAATCCAACCAGCTTTAGCAAAAAAAATTTGACATCCCCAAATAAGGCAACAAAGTTCTGAAACTAACCATCTAACATTATAACATCGAATTTTCCAATCTTTATTCCATTCCGAAGTTTACTTCCCAACATATCTCGCACGTTCCGACTATACCCACACAACATCAATCGGGACATCCTACGGGTTTCCAACAGTCAACTTAGCATTGTGTCAAGTCTCTACGGTCAGCTAATCTATGCTAAACCAGACATTCAGCTAACTCATATGAGATGGATAACTATCGGGGACATACTTATCTCTTATCTTAGAGGCAACCAATTCTTATCATAGGGACAATTCTATCTTATCCCAGGGATAATCTATGATCTGACCAATTTAGGGACATGGGATACCACCCCAATCTTATGAACTTATTCTCAATATGGACAACTGAAATGACATAGCCGAACAATCTGAAACTTACACAACCAACCAACATTCTAGGCAACCAACCGACACTCTAGGCAACCAACCGATATTCTAGGCAACCAACCGACATTCTAGGCAACCAACCGACATTCTAGGGTCAAGTCTTTCTACCCGTACTCATACTCGGGCCATACCCAACGAAATCATTCTAGACTTACCTACAACCGACAAAATCTATCCAACTATCCTATCCGATAATTTGTTATTGGTCACTCCTAAAGCTATCATATAAAACTCCTCAATCGAATATCCAACTTTAAATTTCCACTTGCATAGACATAGCATATGCTCCATCCAACTTGCATCCTCATATCGTACTCAAATTGGCTATTCAATCGGATCAACTATTCTGAGTCATAATCCAATATTGTTACCTTAATAGTCTACTATTTAGCATCTTTTCTATGGTCTCTTCGCGTCATATTCAATTTCCACATTTCTAGATCATTGATATGGTCTGTGCTCTTTAACCAATAACATAGGAACTATATAATCGTGTTTCTTTCGAAGGCATCCTTTATTTATTTTCGTTAACACCAAGCACGGTCATCTTTTAGCAATTCATGTTATCCATCAATATTCGTTTTGCATCATCTCCTTGTGATTCCATAAGAAGATTCATTATTCGTGCATCGATCCAATCACTATGGCACAAATTATCTAGCATTAGTACCTCAGTCATCCAGTTGAATATGACATAACTCATTCGCTAAGTCATCATCCAATAATTCTATGTTCCACCCAAACTCGTTATTCATGCAACAACACCATCTACCGACAGGGTCTATTACATGTTGCTGCACCTTGATACCTATTTGTATCCCAGCCATTCGACTCTCACAAGGAACATCTACTATTTCATGCATCAAGGGACAATTATACATTCTCTATACCTCAAATATTCAAGGCTCATAACTTGTTAATTCGGGACACATCAAATTCTCTCAAGCACAACTGCACAACATGCATGGCCACCTATTTCCTCAAATCCATTCTCTAACTTTTCGGTCGTGATGCAACTCTCTGCGTCTTCTAAATCATTCACAATATCCCGATAAGCGCCTAACATCACCATCAGTTTGTCGATATCCACAATTTTATTTACTCAATTCCAACATTATTCTATATTCGGTCCACAATGTTCTTCCAAAATCTTTCGATAGCAACACCCCACCATCATTACTAAGCCTACAATCCATCTTACCCAACTGATTCAAGTCATCGACTGAATTTGTAATTCGTACCATTCCCAACCAAGGCATTTGTTTCATATTCTTGAAATCTCATTACCCAGCGCAATGCTAACTATCAGAGTCTAGCGATGGTTCATCCGAACACATCAAAATCTCGCAACGGGTCATCCGAACGTAATAATCAGGGAAACACGTCTAGCCGTTATATATCAATCGTAATCCCAACTATGACTCGATACTACCCAATACCTTATAGGAAAAGCAATCACTATGCTACAAACAGGGTCAAGGAATATCTCATCACGATGAGGGTATATGCAATATACCACTTAGAGCTCAAGCAATTCCTGACACAATATTCCCTTCACATCAAACCAACGTCCAAGATGGACTATCCATCATGTAGTGGTTATGCTGACCACAAATACCGACTCAAGATTACGTCGATTTTTATTCACTAAAATCCATGCACATTCTGTTCCAACATACCATACCATCATCCATAGTCGATTGCTGCATAACAATCAACTTCAATGAATCCCACAAATAAGACATCAAGCAAACATTACCAACTTATTATCGCATCGCATTATTGTTATTCATTTTGGTATCTTTTAGAAATTTAACAAAGCACACATATCATAGCCCACATAATTAGATTTATTGTATGGAACACCCAATGAGCGGCTAGAAGGATCAACGGACTTTCAGTCAAGGGAACAACTTATAATAATTTTAACACAACATAGAATAATCGTGGAAGCACTTTGAGTCATCGTAGTGGCAACTTAATTCATCATGGACGCAACTTTGAGTATTCGTGGAAGCAACTTTGATTCACCGTGGAAGCAACTTTGAGTAATCGCGGAAGCAGTCTTTGAATCATCGCGAAAGCAGCTTTGAATCATCTTAGTAGCAACGTTGATTTGAAACAAATCGAATAAGAATCCAAGGACGTAAAGTCGTGCTCTGATACCATTATGTCACGTCCCAATCCCGAAGGATCGAAGACTAGTCACTAGGCGTGATGTCATACAAGTCTAGATTGTACTTGTACAAGGTAAAACCTTTACAGTTCCTGGTATTTCTCAGAAAACAACGACAGCACAATAAAACCAAACAAATAAATTGAAGTCACACAAGATATGAAAAAATATATCTCTTTATTGATAATTGCAATGGATTATAAGATATGCAGTAGAATACAAAGTTTATAACTGATTACAAGCCTCTTGAATAGCCAACTGAATATATATATAATTGCCCTTTAGGCTACAACTGAATATGTCGACTTCTTTATAATGAACTTACCAATTTGGCTACAATCTCACTGGTATAACTGAGTTACACTATTCCATACATTATGTCCCGTATAGCAGAAGACATCGTCTTAAAAGAAGAGCTTCTACACACCCATCTGAATCATCGATGCCAAGCACTGATCAAACGATTTCCCCCATAAACAAGCACCTGTAAAATTGTCCACAATGTGGGTCAGTACATCATCAATGTACTGGCGAGCGGTGCTCCCCATCTCACCTAGGAAGACAACACTAAGTAATCATGTTATAGAATATTATTAATAGTGGTCTTTCTCGTTGCCTTAGGGTCAATTTCATGTTTATAGCCGACAAAAGTAGAGCATTCAATTCTCATAGCCAATATAATTTAAAGCATACAGTTATCACCCTTTGGTGATTATTATCCACGGTCGTGTAGCCATCCCTGTATATATTTATAATACTTACTCAGCCTGCACAAGACATTGTTAGAAACAATATCATAATTCAATATAATTGTCACCGTTTAGGTGATTCTTACCAACAGCCGACATCCTTTTCTGTAATTAAGTAATAATTTTCTCTGCCTGCATATAAAATCATTAGCAGTGGACCTATCTATATGAAGGCCAGTGGCGACATGCCATCTTGGACCATCTTACAAGCAAACAGCTAACTCCGAATGGGGTACGAATCCATGGGAGGTTTTTGAAACACCGTGCTACTACTTCAGCACCATGGGGATTTTGGCATTCTTTCAATGGGCGGTTGTAAGCCCCCACTACAAGTCCCGAAGTCCCGATGTCAGTACGTCGACACCATCCTTGTTCCCTCTAAGATGAACTGGGTCCGTGGCCGTGGATTACCGTTCTGGGAACTACCTTGTATACAAGTTGGCCATGACCATACAAGTATATGCAACTTATCTAAGAAGTAAACATATAATGCATGATAAGGAAAACTAAGTAATTCAGCCACCATTCTCATTCGTATTTCCATCTTGCCATCTTTCCAGGGTCTTGACGTAATCAACATTCTACATCGGCGATGGGATAATAGAATGTTGTTACCCAATCCCTTTGCCACATCTTTGATACTATACATCTTTCCAACCAACTCAATGTACTCACCGTCCAATCCGTTGGAACTTAGCATCTGCTTTAGCATACATTGGTTCGAACATAATTCAAGTATACTCACTGCCCAATTCTTGGGTCTTAACATCTGTATTACCATATATTTGTCGAGCTAAGGCTCGATATACTCACCGTCTAAGTATTTGGGACTTTGCCTTCACCTGTCATGTAATTCATCGCAACATCATACAAGCATACAGTTCATCGAGCAATAATAGTTTACGGTCATGTGATTAATTATCTTTTATTATCTTTCCAAATTTTATGCAAAGTGTTATTGAATAACTCAACAAGAAACATAGCGTATTATCCTTTATTTTAAGCATGAAGCTAAATGATCTTCGAAGGGTTCAACACTACTCACATGCATTAGACGATTCCTGCCACGATTGCATAGCCTTCCAAGCGAGCCTTCGCATATTCCAAGTCCAACAAGTCTTCATCGTATCAACCATCCATTATAAGGCATCTTGCGGATCGGGGTACTACATCACGCCCAACGAGGATGATCGATTCATCTTAAGTCAAAGCGAGAATGAACGATTCCGCGAATCGGGACGTGACACCAGCCTTATTATGTATAATTAGGTTTTATATCATTCATTTTGTACTCATTGGTGGTACTTGTTCTTCGGGGCCTAACCCTGCTGGTTTTGTTTGGCCAGATTTCGTAGCTGAGCCTGAGGATCCAGCCTTCTATCGAACCATGGTGCACACCAGAAGCATGGGCTTCGGGGGCCATGAGTGGGTTTCTTCTCTACCACTCTGATGTCTTAAATTTTTGTACTTGGCATTTAACCACCGGCACATGTTTAGCCGTTGTTCTGGATATTTAGTTTTCTTACATAATTGTAACTAAATCAGACTGCAGTATGACTATGGTTATGTATTATTGACTTTTTGTGCTACCTGACACTCGTAAAGCTAGACATATGAATTATTTTGATAAAGCATTGACGATGCCTTTCTGTCTTATATGATCACTAATTACTGCTTTGTCTTATATGATAATTAACTATTGCTTTTTTACTTTGATTGATTGAAACATAGATGCTCTGTGGGACCACAAGAGACTTGATTGTAGCATGCACATCTTTGTCTCACATCTTCGTACCTCATACGGGGTAACTGGCCATGTCTATTTCTGTATTTCGGTACTAGGATGGCATGGCAATATATATACGCTAACGAATGTCTTATGCAGGAACACAATTATAATACGTATATGTATTATGAATGATATCATTGTTATGACAAGAAGGAAGGTAAGTATTGGATAAGATCAACTTTGTTGTGTAATACTTTTATGCTTGTAATTTACGTGCATGTATATGAACTGTTAACTCATCCTAAGAAAGTCCACATAATATTTGCATGGAGTCACTTTATCAATGTATTAGTTTTTGGTGAGTTAGCTTAGGGAAACTCGCTAGTGCATTCTCAATGTGCTAACCTCCAACCCCACAGGTACGACGACGTGTTGAGGCATTGGAGCTCCATTGGCCCATAAAATTATTCGGCCGGAGATATTGTCTTTTGTTTATAGAAAACATATTGTATGGAACATCGTTGATTGTATTTGTTTTATGAGTTGTAAGGCTTGTGACCTCATTTATTATATTGATATTTTGTGATGTAATAAGGTTTTTTCTTTGGCCTTGAATCGTTTTAATTTTGCTGCGATTAGAAATAAAGTGAATTATGTTTTTATATATACCTTGAGTCTATCAACCTTTTGCTTAGTCTTAGTTGTTATGACTTTGGTGGGATGTTTTATCGACTGAATTTTGTTCTCGTCTTATACAAGTATAAATTTAGGGATGTCATAGGCTTGTATGACATCACGCTCAGTGGCGACTTTCGGTCATTTGGGATCAAGATGTGGCAAGTATGATGTACTCATATCCATCTCCAGGACGACCCAATGGCACAGTCCTTGCTCTCTCGACCTTTATCTCATTGAAAGTATATGGGAGAGAATGTGAGGAGAGAGGAGGCTTTCCTCTTCTTCACAAACAAATAGAAAGAAACAAAGGATAATGAGAGAATGAGTAAGGAAAAATAGTTTAACTTACAATTAACTCTCTCTCTCTCTCTCTCTCTCTCTCTCTCTCTCTCTGACATATCTTAACCGTTTGACCGAGATCCAACGATTGAAAATGGCATGCATTTATAGGCTCAGTTTTCACTCATAGTAGTGCATGAGTATTCCGGCAGTACATTGCTTGTAAGTAAAATTTGTGGAAACCCAATTTCAGGGCGTCAATCTATATGTAGTTCGTAGCCAGGGTTCACGGCAGTTCCATAGGTCTCTATCAGTCTCAGGAAAATGACCTACAAGTTCGAATCAAATTCGAAACAAAGAATTCATAGCAGGTTGCATAAGCTATTATTCAATTTAGAAAACTCTTATAAGTATCGTACGAGCTATCTCATGCGACACATGATGCATGCTAATCAAAAAAAAACTTAGAATGCTAAGCTAGGAAATGGGTACCAAATACTGTACTGATGGTCGAGAGCTTGGCTTATGAGGATCATGACATATTATTAGCAGGACTTGATTCACGAATCACGAGAAAACCCCAACTCTCAGTCAGAATACTAAAATTATAAAATACGAGAAAATATGGAATACGATGGAAATACAAAATAAATACGCTTATCTCTATAAATTTCTAATTTCGGAAAATTGGTGTTACATGTTGTCTATAGAGCTAGGCATATGCTGATACTACTACTTTGTGTTGTGAAATTTTTTTGGTAGAGGAAAAACTAAAAAATTTGTAGAGGGAGACTAAATTTTGGTAGATAACACTTTTTCCTTGTCACACTATTTTTTTATTTGTCGGTCGCTTATTACGATTATTACCATTGCAACAAAGAAACATAATAAAATACATAAGTATTATTTTAGTAACAGTTATTTAATTATTATCAAGATAGTTGTCATTACAACTTGCAATGGATAAACAGTTACGAATTCATAAGAAATGTGTTACAAATTGTCTATTTGGGTGTAGTGTACTTTATATTAGCGCCATGGATTCAAGAGAACAACAAATATGAGGTCATTGAATATCCAAAGCCTTTGTGTTCATGAACATGAGCCCATGTTATTTTGGTTAGAATAAAAAAAGTCATTGAAAAGAGGTTCCTAATTCCAAATCCAATCCAATTATTAATTGGAAAAATTTTCCAAAAGCTAAAACCATAATCCTAAATTTAGGCAAGACAATGATTTGGGACATTTGTCGAGGGTGGCGGAGCTCGAGGGATTAAGATGGAGATCGATGCATGGGGGAGGCCGCAGCAACAGCAGGTCGGATCAACGGGATGCACGTGCGGACGGACAAGGATGATCGTTGGACGAGAGAGGCTCCACGAAAAGGAGAGAAATTTGGATTTTTTTTGTGGATCCAAGGGCGTACCCATATCGGAGGCTGGGGTGGGCCCCAACCCACCCCCATTTTTTTTATTTTATTTGTTGCTTTTTTCATGTATATAATTATTTTTTTTGAAATTTTTTCATATGAAATAGTCCACACTTAGCCCACCCCAGTCCACTCCAGTTCGTCCAAACTCGATTTTCTGGTTTCGCCCTTGGATGGATCCAAAGAATACGATCAAAATTGAGTAGACTAGAAGGTGATGGTTGAGCGACAGAATAACACGTGTTATTCTAAATCAGTCAATCGCTATTCTACAATATTTTTGTATGTACGTGGCTCATTCTAAAATCAGCAACGATAAAGTCGTCAATCCCATTGATTCTCATATATGTAGTGACGGAACTGGTGGTATATAATATGTAGCTTCGCTGTTGAATCTGTCACCATGATGCGTCGCTGATCTACAATTCAATTTTTTAAGTAGTGCGGTGTCATTCATCCATGAAAGTTGCTTCCATCCTTGATAACAAGCCTATCTGCTTTCAAGAAGCCAATAAGCCAATATTTAAACATGTGCTTCGATCGTAGTTTCAAATTCAAAGAGAGCTAAAGAAAACCTTCACCAAATGAATATAAAACATAGCACTAGACTTCAAGTCCTGCTCTATCTTCTTGTCTCATTTGCCTACTGTGTGGGTTACACAATCACCCTCTGTCATCTTTTCACATCCATCAGCTGCATGTTAGATTACTGATATGTCATTCATTCGAAAAGGCTTCATTGATGCCAATATTGACATTGAATGGCAACACGAAAGATGTATGATAAAATGAAGAGAGAGAGAGAGAGAGAGAGAGAGACAGAAACATCATGCCATGAATAAAAATGTAAGTAAATGAATGTTCCCATTTGAAATGGAGAGAGAAAGAGTGTGTGTGTTAAATGAGTGGTTTAATGGTCATGGGGAATCGTATGTGTATGTGTGTGAGCGTCATTGCGTCCGAATGTCGGGCCGGAGTGGGGACCCCAGATGATTGGCGGGGGATTCTGTGGGTCCTGTGTGCCAATTGAGCTGTCCCTTTCTCACTTATGAAAAAAAAAAGCAGAAGAGGAGCGGGACAAACAATTTAGAATCTTAGATGCAGCACATTGGCTAGGCGTGCAAATATAGACTAAACCTGATTCGATCGGGATGTACTCATTAATGGATTGGATTAGGATTAAAAATATAGATCAAATTCAGATTCAGGCTAAAATATTTGAATCCAATCAAAATTTTGATTGAACTCGGATTCATGTGTCGGATTATCCAAAGAATTCGAAATCCGTATATATATATATATATATATATATATATATATATATATATATATATATATATATATATATATATATATATATTTGAAGCAATGGGTACTTGTGGTAACTCGCCTTCACCACTGGGGCTCGAACTTCCGACCACTTGGACCGCATGCATCTCTCTTAACCACTAGGCTAGAGGTCATTTGCTATATATATATATATATATATATATATATATATATATATATATATATATATATATATATATATATATATTATTTTTATTTTTATTTTGTTTTTGTCAGGTAAGTCCTCTTCCAACAAAACATACATTTGCATTTGCATTTGCAATTGTTTTTCTATGGGCCAGCAAAATGTAAATTAAATAGGTTTTTTTTATACTCTCGTTACATATTAATGCATCTATGGTATAGATGTTAAATTCAATATTTATTTTACTATAAAGCAAATGTTTCTATAAAAATATTGAAACTAGCATATTTTTTTAACTAGCAAATGTCTCCATTTTTTTTGGAAACAATTAAAAAATAAAATATACTCCCATTTTTTTAACTTTTTTTTTTGCTCTTTTACACACGAGTGAAGATATATGCTAGTTAAAAAAAATAGTGGAAGTATATACTAATTTTAACATTTATAATAAAAATATTTGTTAAAATATCCCATACCATAACTTTGCTTCAATAAATGTTGTAATACATATCCCAATTACTACAACGTTACAGCAGTTGCTGCTACAATAATTATTGTATTTTCTTTGCAAAGGATTTTTTATTTATATGCAGACACTATATCTTGCAAATTATTTTCGTGTTATAATCATGCATAGGTTAGCTAGGGCTTTTTAGCCTACAAGGCATAGGTGTCCAACAATAGTGCTCTGTGCTCTCACCCCCAACACTCAATTATCACAAGCACAACTGACTATAGCGGCTCCAAGCATAGGCCAACTAGGTACGGGCCTAGGAACCTAAAAATTTAGGAGGCCCTAAAATAAAAATAATAAAGTGACCCCCAAAATTTTGGTAATAAAAATATTTTGAATCCAAGTTAATTAACTTTAGCATCCAAAAGACAGAAAATTTTAGTATTGAAAAGGCATTGAAAAGTGTTGGTTTTCACTCAGTTGACGTATTTGTGTTTAAACTTTTTTGAGGTAAGGTTCAATTACATGATACTAAGGTGCAGTACTTTTGTTGGGGCTTTTATAAAATTTAGAAGTCTTTTGTAAATTTTGGGGTCCTTGAAAATTTAGAAGGAGGGGTGCGGTTGTAAATTTTGGGACCTTCTAAATTTTACAAAAATCCACAAAATTATACAAAGATTCTCAAAATATTACAAAGGTCTACAAAATTTTACAAAGATTCTCAAAAAATTACAAAGGTTACCTAAATTTTACAAAGACCATGAAAATTTTACAAAGGCCTCCAAATTTTCACATAGGGGTTTCCATTTTCAGAAATGCCTAGGATCCTATTTCTGCTATATTCGGCCCTGCAACTGACTATTGCGATGGCAATGCTCTATTGCCATTTTGGAACACGTCAACACCAATATTTTTTTTGTACTTCTAGTTACCGGAATCATCGAAGCCAGAAAGAATAATATGGACATCCAACCAAGTCGGAGTCTAAGTGCATATTAAATTGATATTTTTATTTGTATTTTTAATTATTTAATTAGTAATATTGCATTAAATTAGGCCTAGAAAAAGTAAGCATATTCCTTACAAAATTGAATTAGTATTCTAATTTAACACTAACAGGGTCTATAAATAGTCATATACTAAGTGAATAAGAAAAATCTATTTCTTAGTGAATTTTATGAGTACTATAATTATTGATGATTTTTTTGAGTCTCCTCCTACCTTTTAACCTTTTTTTCTCCAATTTCTCTTTCCAAATACCTTTGTGTTTGATCTGTTTTGGCTTTTGCATAGTATTTCTAGTTCGTTATTTTCAAGTGGGTGGTTATCATATTTTGGGACATTCTTTTCCCTACACATACACATATATTTATAAATGTAAACCAACCACATTCGGACTGGACTTGGTTGGATTGGGATTCTTCCGAGATATGGATACCATATAAAGGTTGCGTCACGTTGACACCTACAAAAAAAGTTATTGTGGACATACAAAATTAATTTATCATGATCACCATAATTCAGTTCTATGTTGAGCTTCAAAAAGTTTGTCCTGCTCGTAACCTATGATTCTATAAAGGCAGCAGTAGTAGGTAAAGAAATTATTTTCTCGTTCTCTAAGTACACGAATGTTAATAGATTATTGTTAAACTTAGCTTAGTTAATGATGTCATTGCAATTACTAGACAATTCACGGTTGGGCCAGCTCGGTATGTATGTAGTAAGTGGTTTCTTTAGTGCTCAATCTGACAAAAACCAATGGCTTCGTGTTGGGTTGGGTTGGGCTTGTTGAGAGAAGCGTCTCTTGTTTTCATCAACTTTTGTAAATTTTATGTAGCACAAAGCTGAGTGAAGTCAATAGTGAGGGAGGAATATAAAGAAATGTTCATAGTGGTTTTACCAAGAACTCCAATGAATTAGTTCAAGGCCTCGTTTGGTTCGCGAAATCTCCGGGTTGGGAAAGGAAAGTAATTACTTTCCTATGTTTGGGTGCCAAAGGAATTGAGGAGGAAAGGAAAGTGATTCCCAATGGAAGAAAAATTAGGGGGAAAAAGTGATTCCATCTATCCAAGTAATGAATCACTTTCCCACATTAAAGTAATCACTTTCCTTTCCAAATTTTTTGGCATTTCCAAACATCGGAAAGAAAAATCAATGGGAAATAAAATTTCTCAAAGAAAAGGAAATGACAAGGAATTGATTTCCTTTCCCTTCCATTCCGCGAACCAAACAAGGCCCAAGTCCCTAACAGGTTTGAAAGCAACAAACTTTCTTCTACTTAGAAGGAAGGACTTAATAAAACAACATTAAAATGTAGTCGAGATCTTGTTGGACTTAATAAAACAACATTAAAATGTAGTCGAGATCTTGTTTTTATATTAACCAAATACATAAACTTACAATATAGTTATGACACGTGGTATTATTTTTATATTTAGATTTTGGAAAAAAAAAAAAAAAAAAAAAAGCAAAATAAGATGAATGTAATCCAACGGCGATTATTGATCGAGTTTTTAAATTTAAAAACTCATGAGTTCCTCTAGGATTTTTGTTTAAACAACAATCGGAAACAAAGAATCTCCTAGCATTGGTATTAGTTAGGTATAATATTCAGAGATTTTATGCCTAGTAATTGTCATATGAAAACCTTTTTTTAATGAAATATGGGGAAGACCCATCTCTCACTATCAAAACAAACAAAACTGCAAGAAAAACTTCAAAGCTGCCGGCTATAGATGATTTCAAGAAATTAAATTACGTATATCCAGAGGGACCAATTCAACCCCCAATTGTTTTTTGTTCGAGCTCTCTAATCTGATGGTAGTGGAACGGATATCCAGAGGGACCAATTCAACCCCCAATTGTGTGTGCGTTGGATTTTTCGAAAAAAAAAGAGAGTCTTTTAGAAGCCGTCGGTTGCTCGGCGGTTCTGTCTGTTGTATGCTAGAGCCAGCCCTCAAAGGTCTATGTATATAGAAATATATAATCATATTGTAAAAAATCTTATGTATATTATATTCGAACGGAATTCTAAGATACCTTTGACATCAACGTCTACATCATATCTTAATTTATAAATCTGATGGTGATTTAATATGATTAAGGAATTTTTAACTTATCCTCCACTTTATTTATCCGAATTAAGGGTGCACCCCACTGTTTTGTATTAATGTACATTACCCTCCACATTGGACGAATTCCGTCAAAAATTAACGGTCAACCGTTTTGACCAAAAAAATTGGACCAAAATGTCTCTCCCATTATCTTCTTCCTCTTTCCTCCCTCCACTCCCCCCCCCTGCGGCCGCCGCCCTCGCTGCCCCCTCCCTGTCTCCGCCGCTGCTGTTGCTAGTGCTGCTGCTGTGGCTGCGGGGAGGGGAGGGGGGAGCGGAGGGAGGGGGGCGGTGGGGGAGGGGGGAAGCGGAGGCAGGGAGGGGAGGGGGGGGGGGGGGAGCGGAGGGCAACTCGCTCCTCCACGCCGTCGTCGAGGTCAACCCTGACGCACTCGACTAAGTCGACCAGGCCGACGGGGAGAGAACCGCCGAAGTCGCAGCCGTCGGGAGAAGGCTGACGAGATCCCCATTCTCCTCAAAGACGTCATCGCGACCGACGACAGGCTCAACACCATCGCCAGCTCCGCAGTCCTCCGCGACGCCGCCGTGGTCCGGAAGCTGCGGGCCGCCGGCACGATCGTGCTCAGGAAGGCGGGCATGAGCGAAGGGGGTGGGGGTGGGCGGGGAGGGGGGGAGCAGAGGCGGGGAGCGGTGGCGGTGGCCGCGCGCTGGGGGGGGGGGGGGAGGGGGGGGGGGGGGGGGGGGGGGGGGGGGGGGGGGGGGGTGGGTGGGGTTTGAGAGGAATGATGAAGAAGACAAGGGAGTGAGAGGAAAGATGAAGAAGACAATGACATTTTGGTCAAAAAAATATTTTTGACGGAATCCGTCCAATGTTGGAGGTGATGTGCATTAATGCAAAACAGTGGAGTGTACCCTTAATTCGAATAAACAAAATGGAGGGTGAGTCAAAAAATTCCTATGATTAATAGTTAAAACATATACCTGATTTGATGGAGGAAAGGTATTAGATTTGAAAATAAACTATCATTTTGGTTTGAAGGTTTGTGGGGGAGGCTTTTAAAGCCCAATTCTACAGAGGATGAATCTCTTGGTAAAGATAGAATTCCCTCCACAGTGCTTATTACTAACGGACATCCCTTTGTGATAACCCGTTGAAAAATATTTTTTTTGACAATTGCTAAAGGTACTATATAAATTACTCAGGATACTCCAAATCTTGATGTTGGTCTATTTGAAGCAAATTTTATTCAGGATAGCCAAAAATTTACTATGGATGCCCACCCTCGGTCGTCCCGGCACCTCTGCCTCGTCATCGAGTTCCTCGGCAACAGCCTCCTCCGCCTCATCCAATACAACCGCAACCGCAGCCTCGACCTCTCCCGCGTCGACTACCGGCTCTGCCGCACCGTCCTCCTCACTCTCGACTACCTCATCGGGACGTCGGCATCGTCCACACTGATGAAGCCGGAGGAGACACAGGTCGTGGCGACGGAAAAGATAGGGAGCGCAGTGGATGAGATGATGGACGGCAAGGCGAAGGTAGAGGGGAGGCGGGCGAAGGCAAGAGATCTCCCGACCGCAACGAAGATGGTGTCATCGTCGTCGTCGAGAACTGTCAAAATTTTTGACAAACAATTCTAAAAATTTAGGACAGTTCAAAAATTTTGACAGTTTTACCTATTGGAACAAATACTAAAAATTTTGACAGTCCTAAAAATAACAGTATATATTCTTTTTGGACTGTAAAGATTATTAATAGTCCATTATATTGGTAGGACTGTCAAATTTTTTTAACAGTTCTAAAAAAAAAATGGACAGCCCAAGTAAATTTTTTTTGGTGCCAAACTAGTAATTAAAAAAATTGTTGTCCTGAGTAACTTTGTGCCTTTAGGAATAGCAATTGTCTTTTTTCTGATAGCCCGTTAGAAAATATCCACATATCATATGTAATACATTTATTGCCGAAATCATATGGCTTATCTCATACAATCACCTCTATTGAGTTGTTCATGCAGGAGATATGTGTCCCATTTGTCTGGGTTGAAACCAAAGTTGGAACTTATTAGTGGGAGCCAGTTGATGTATAATCAGGGCTGACCTGAGCTCATTGGGGCCAGAGGCAAACTTTCAAAATAGACCTCGATACATAATATGAAGAAAAAAAATATTTGAAAAAAATTATCATCACCAATAATTGAACTAAAGATCTCATATATGCAAGCCTAACATAGTAATCACCGCACCATAATTTTTTTTGAGTTAAGTAGGGCCCATGAAACATATTAGACTATTTTTGATACAAAAATGCTAACATATTTATATTTAAACTAATTTTTTGGGCCCTACGGAATCCTGGACGGTCGCCTGGCTGCCCTGGATATAATGAACGGGGACATAATCTATATATATATATATATATATATATAATATATATATATATATATATATATATTCGAGTATAATAATAATATACCAATGTCAGAAGCGGTGACCTAGGGTTTGACATCCCGCCGGCATGGGACCCAGGCTCATCGAAAGGAGGAGTCAGGGGTGCAGAGGAAAAAGAGGATGGTCTGCCGAAGGAAGGGGGTGGACGACGGTAACGCGGAGGAAGGGAGGAAGACAGAGTATCTTACCTCAACGAACCCCAATGGCGGGGAGACGGGAGGGAGGCCAACAGGAGGGACGAGGATCAGACAAACACAGGAAATCCACCCACTACTGTGTCGAGAGTAATAGAGGGTGACTCGACCTTAAATTAAATCGATCATCGCGTGGAACGTACGGGGGACCTGTGCGATAGGAAGGTGGAAGGAGATCTGTACAATAGTCGGAAGGAATCGATGCTCGATCATCGCCTTGCTGGAATCGAAGATTAAATCTGAGAGGCTTCTGAAGTGTAGGACGAGCAGTAACTAGAAGCAGGTCAATAACCTAGACTTATGTGGCATGGTCAGAATCTGGGTTCGATGGGACGTCAATAGCTGGAACGGCCATGAGGTTCATAAATCAGAATAAATGATTCTGATAGAATTCAAAAACAAAGGCGGAATCACTTTTCTATTTGGCACTATATACGGGCACAATGTAGAAACGACGTATTGGTCTATGTCAAGAGATCAATTATGTGAGTGCATTGGCGGAGGCCAGAGACAGCATCCCGCTTCTTCTATAGGCGACTTCAACGTGCTAATGCACAACCAAAAAAGATCGGCGGCAACAGGATGAGAACATATTACAGGATTTTAAACAATGCCTGGTCCACTCTGGCCTCATTGGCCTTGAAAGAAGCAGGCACACTTGGACATGGAACAACAAGGCGACGCGTAAGAGAGTCATCTGTCAACTAGATCGGGCACTTGGCAATGGTAAGTGGTTCGATATGTTCCCCATTGCCGTCGTCGAAGGTCTTCCAGCGGGTACGAGCGATTACTTCTATCCGGATGGCGCTCCATCATCCAGAGGCGGACAAAGCGAGACTGTTCCAATATAAAAACAAGTGGCATTTAATGAAGGGATACTCCACAGCTGTGAATGACGGCCTCCTGCAGAAGTGTAGGGGAACATACAATATATGCTGGCCAACGTCTCAAAAATATTAAGGTAGCTATCAAAAGCTGGCTTAGGAGGCTACCACCCACCTCTTTGGTGGAGAAAGAAACAACACTCAGGTACTGTTTAGGATGGAAAATGGGAAAAAGGAAAAAAAATGAGGAGAAAGTGAGAGAAAATTTTAAATGATGGCGTTTGGAAAGGGGAGAGAACATGGGAGAGAAAATTTGAGAGAAAAAAGTAGGTGGTTCCACCAAAAAATTTTCCTCCCAAATGTGGGAGAAAATGGAGAGAGATGAGAGAAATTTGAGTAAATTTACCCCACCACCCCTCAAAAAGTTAATATTAAATCATCATTTGAGAATACCAAGGAGGAAATACTATACTAAACAAATAAAAAATTGTTTTTAAACTTTTCCTTCCCCTACTTTTTGTCCATCCAAACAAAGGAAGAAAAATTAACTTTACTTTCATTTTACTCTCCTCCATTTTCTTTTCCTCAAATTTTTCTCTCCCACAAATATTCCAAACACAGTGTCAGAGAAACTCAAGGAAGGCTTCAACAGGGCCCGCTTAATCAAAAGTGGGTGGGCAAAGAACAGAACCTCATTCGAGAAGTGTGCTTCCTCTGCACACTTGAGAAAGTCCAATTAGCCCAAAGGACGAAAAGTCGATGGCTCCGGGAGGGCAACTGAAGCACACAATTTTTCCATAATGTGGTTCGAACTAGACATCATCGTAATCACATTAGCATCCTCATAGATGCAGATGCCAATAAAAAGCGGCATTGGAAGATATCCAACAGGAGGCGGTTAGGTACTATTCAGAGCTCTACAACCAACAAGAGTACCAAAAATATTTTTGGATGTGGTGTGGTCTTGTCACCAAGTTCGGCAACAAAGAGATGCTAGCGCCAGTTACGATGGAGGAGATGAGGCTATTGTTAAAGGTGCAGATCCAAATAAAGCATCGGGACCAGATGGCTTCGGAAGTAAGTTTTATAAAGTGCGTTGAGATGATTTCAAATTTACTTTACCGAAATAGTGCAGGATTTTTTTTATAAACATAAGACTACTTCGTGAATTAAATTATACGTTCTGACTTGTGCTGAAAAAGGAGGGTGCTACCTCTTTGGCCGATTTTTGACCAATAGCTTGTTGTAATTTTGTATACAAAATTATAACTCACTTGATGTGCCGTAGAATGAAAAAAGTGCTACAGGGGTTAGTGTCATGGAATCAGGCTACATTCATCAAGGGTCAATCTATAGCAGAGAGCAGCCTTTTAGCGCACCAGTTCAACAAACTATTTACAAAAACAAAAGTTTGATTTCTACAAACTAAG
>JANAVB010017998.1:14581550-14818812 GCA_029216955.1 Iris pallida
ACGACAACCTATACGACTTCTAAACGCTATTTTTAGATCATAATTTCATCCAGTATAGATATAGTTAACCAATTTGAAAATGAGGAAAACCTGCAAAACCTTTTTGAAAAACATAAAAACCCTCGATACTGCGTCCTGTCATTTCGGGCGAACAAAACCGAAAGTATCAAAAGCTGCGTAAACGCTTCGTGGTCGTGTGGGCTTTGACGGAATTCAAATTGGTCGCGTGTGCGCGACGAATTTGATGCCTATCCGTCGAAATTCCCGTATCGGCCTCTGTGCAAATTCTCCAATTACTTTGTGCACGTTCGTCAGATCGAGACCACTTGTATCAACATGACCGATCATTTTTGGTCCTGTATACCAAGTTTTGGTCCAATTCTGAGACAGTTGAATCGGATGTTTTGCGGGCTGTACGGTCCGATTCTACGAACGATTTTGTGCACGGCCCCTCGGAATCCAAAATTGGACATACCGTTGGGTTCGTATCATTAAATCGAATCCGTAGACATGTAGTTTGACGGCTTTAGAGACCATTGACTCTGACACGCTTTTCGGTGCAAAGCGGATCCAATGAAGGACATCGTTTTTGTCCGAAATTACCATTTTGTCCCTGTGTCCAGAATTGGACTTAAGGACAGGCAATCCTAGCTAATTTGACTATACTGAGAACATTGGTAATGTTTATTTTAGCATCTGGAGACTTTTTGCATAGTTGATTTTAGTGACTCATCTGATGTGGTTGTACTATCGGTTTCTCCAGCTAAGGACCTCAGGCAAGTGCACTTTCTGATTGCTTTCGATTCATAGTAGTCTTTTCATTTCATGTCTATACATATATCTTGTTGCTTGTTGACACGTTCGTCACACGGAGTAGTCGGCAGGAGAAATATCTTAGTAGGCATGTGGACTACCCAGAACTATCCCATGAGTCTATTCTTGAATAATAGCAGCTGCACACGACACGTGCAGGGTGCCAGATTTATCCCCTAGCCGTTCACATGTCGAAACGGATAATTTACACCACCTAGGTAGATGTCTTTTATTTTTCCTTTTTATCTCCACCGTGCCATGTTATCCGTACTTTCCAGTTTTTATATCTCATATATTATTTCCACGTCTTGTTAATTTATTGAGTTTTCACATTGCCGTCGGTTTGTGTACTTGTTTCATTCCTGACTGGAAACTAATATTTTTCAGGTTAGCCATGGATTCACTTAGCTTGGGAGATTCGGGTGTACTTGTAGCAAACCTAGAAATAGATAGCAGTTGTTTCAATTTCATTAATTATAAAATCTTGTATTTTCTTTTAATATAAATGTAGTAACTGTTGTAATAAACTTAGAAATGTGAATGAGCAGCAAATATTTTATTTTGAGCATTTATTTCTTGCGGGCTTGACAGCGTTCTACCGCCGACTCTGCGGCGTAGGCTGGCTTGGACACGTCTCGTATCCGGAAAAGCGGTACGGGTCGTGACAAGATACGTATCATGCCAGCTGTATATACGAGTAAATATACGGCTCGTATGTATACATAAGCTTTAATTGTAGAAAACCAAGACACTAAATCTCATCCACGAAGATAAATAATGATATAAGCAGCTTTGAGTTTGTCATGTACACAATAGTTGGGCGGAGACAAATCTCTACCAACTAAATTAAATATGGAAAAATATACAAGGAAAGAATTGAGCAAGCGAGAGCAAGTGACGAGTCCAAGAGCAATCATCACGAAGGAAGGAAGACATGGCCTTAGCTAGAGTACCTGCAAAAATTATGAAACACACACCTGGAGAGATCACCAGGTCCTCAGAGGGACGTAACAAGACACATAATATCTTGCCAAAAACTGAATAATAAAGCTCAACAGAAAAGTATCATGCGTAAAGGTTCTTAACCATTCTACGTGATATGCACTTTGAGGACAACGTTCTACGCAGGGGCTATAACGGATTCACGCAAGCAAGTTAAAAGTGGCCCTCAAGTAACGTTTATACGAGACACTATCGGCCGGGCAGAAGGTAGTGCTCATAAGAGTCACCATCGTCCCAAAATGTGTGTAAAAATAAATGTAGCCCCTACGCTAATAGCTGTCCCCTCCTCCATGATACTATACATGTGTCGACTCCACGTACTGTTTAATCCTTAATAACTGCCAAGTCTTCTACACAATTTATTGGCAGTTATATCCTACACACGGCCTGTACTCACCAATGATCAGTCAGCACGCAAGTCCGCATCTATATACGACTCACAATCGACACAATCCGTGGCACATCGTGACAGTTTCTGAGATGCACTAAACATACGGCGGTCCCTTAACTCTAAGCCAATTGCATAAAGTATAATAATTTGCATCTATATATAGTTTTGAAAGAACAATATTTTATTTGCTGAAAATAAGAAAAAGCATGCATGTTATTGAGCAAGAAATTAAACAGTAAAGGCAAGGTGTCTTGCCTGATGTGTCGCCTGATGTGGTACGAGGATCATGATGCCATGTTTTGTCCATTAGCCGAGGTCCATGCGAACATGGCCTGAATTTGCAAAAAATAGGAACGCGTGAGTAGTCGTGGTCAATGATGATAACCATGGAGAATTGTGGAGATGGACACCTATAGTAATTTTAGAAATTACTTACAATAATTGAATACTAGGTTTATTTAAAAAAAATAATTTTTTGGAAAATATACCTTAAAAAGCCAAAAGTCATTTCTCTACAAAAACTCTAAGTTGTAAAATATGATTAAGGAGGAAACTATATTTCAAAATTTAAAAATCTATTTTAGATAAATATTTAAAAATACGGCTAAATCATCTAGACCAAAAAGTATAACTGGTCAATATAGGTACATATAAATCGAAAGGACTATTTCAGTGGTTAAAAACAAACTTAAAATTTTGCTAGAAAATAATAGTAATAGTGAAAATAATAATTTTAATAACTAATAATAATATATAAATAATAAATAAATGACACCATTCTAGTAATTTAGTTAAATGATGATAGTAATAATAATAATAATAATAATAATATAATAATAATAATAACTTTATTATTAACCAAAATATTAATTAATACCATATATTCAGTTATACAGTACCCATATATACTTAATAATATAGCAATTAATTAATATAATAATAATAATAATAATAATAATAATAATAATAATAATAATAATAATAATAATAATAATATTACTGATATAATAATATTAATTATATTAATATAACCGTAACTTCGTTCTTTTCCTAAATGAAGAGAGAGACAGAGTCCAGAGAGAAGAGTGAGGGAAGAAGAGGGATTTGAGAGAGAGGGAGTTGAGTTCTCACCGACGGTTGGCTCCGGCACCGGTAGCTGAGGGGATTGTCCGGCCTGCGGCACGAGGGAGATCGGGCCTCACCGGGGTGCGCGCGGGGAATCTCGCCGTGGGGCGCTCGACACTGACGCCGGTCGACGAGGGTTTCCATGGACGGCAGATCTGGTGGCTCCCGGCGGCTCGAGCGGTTCAGCGCCTGCACGGTAGATCTGGAGCGGCACAGAGGGGGGTTTCGTCGAGGCAGCGAATGATGAGTCGGGTGGCGCCGGGCGGTCGCTGAGGAGGCGGCGGTGGATGCGATGGCGCGTCGAAGCGGGGCGTTCGCCGACGACTCGGTCGGGTTGTTTGGCTGCCGCGTGCGTCGAGTGCGCCTCCGGCGACGTTGAGAGAGCGGCGCTGTCGACGATAGATCCACGGGTGAGGGATCTGCGTCGGAGGGGTCGAGGCGCGGTACAAGAGGGACTGATGGTCGACGTCGGGGTCCAGGTGAGGTTTCCCCCTCTCTTTTTCTCCTTTGTTTCTGGTGTTTGGTGGATGATCGGGGGCTGCGGTGAGGACGGGTGTGGTGGTCGGCGGTGTTGCAGGTTTCTGGCGAGGGTGGAGGTGATGTTAGGGATTTGGCCGAAGTTGGCCGGGATGGTGGTGATGGTGAAGATGATGGCGATGGCATTGATGGTGATGACGGTAGAGACGGGGTGCTCGCTGGGCGACGTTGGCGGTCATGAACGACATCATGATTTGGGTTAGGGTTATGTTAGGGTGGTGGAAGCCATGGATGGCCGGATGTCGAGAAGGGTTGGCGGTGGTTCTGTGGCGTGATCGGACGAGGAGGTGGTGGCGCTGGGATTCTGGTACAGAAAAGTCGAAGGTCGACAAGGTGTACCGGGTCGACAAGAAGTCGGCTCCTGTTTAGGGTAAAGATAGATTAGGGATTTGCTAGGAATTGGGATTAGGGGTTGTGCTGTGTCGGAGAATGTCCGACACGTTGATGGTGATGAGGAGAGGTATCCGGGATTGTCGGACATGGGGACAATGTATTTGTAATAGAAATTATAGTAGATATAGAGGCACATACACGGTGCACAATATTGTTGTGGTAAAAATATGGATGAGTACCTCTCCTTATATAGGAGGTGGGAATTCCCAATTGGATAAGGACTTGCAATAGTTAAAACCCCGATGGATAATTCCATCTTTTTATTTAAATTGATTTAGAATTTAAGCAATCAAAATTAAATCGGTCTAGATAAACTTCCTTTAATTTAAAGTAAAATCTTTTCCCAATTTAAATTATCAAAATAATTCAAATATTAAATACAACAAAATTTTAAATATCTTTTCCACAAATATTAAAATATAGCATTAATTAATTTCGAAAATCAAGAATATTACTTAAATATTAAATCATAAAATAGCTTTTATAATTAACAAAATTACATTAATAATAAATTCCAAATTTCGCAAATATTTGGAACACATTTCATATAACCCAAAATTTCCAAATCTCTACTTATTTTTAAACAACGAACAAAATAACTCTTTTATACAAAATAAAATATTAATCATATTATTTTGAAAACTAAAATTCTTTATATAAATAAAATCTCTAATAAAAATGTTTTACAAAATATGTACCTAGCACACATTCGCACTCGACGAGACATACGAAAATGCGAACTCATACGCGACGTCCCCTACGACAAATTCGTACGCGACGTGTAATACGACTATGTGACGTACAAATACCAAGTAAAAAATTTTAAATACTCAATTTATATAAAAAAATTAAAGTAGAAAATTAGGAGGTTTACAGTCGACGACAATAAAGGCGCACCCGGAGGACAATAACGCTCCAACGCTGCTAGTCGCTGGTGGTAGAAATCCATAGTAGATAACAGCCTCGTACTGCTATCAACCATCGAATCCTGCATCAACGCGAGCCTCTCGTCCATGGACAGCTATGATGCCTGCAGATCCGTCACGCTGTGCTCTATCGACGCTCTAAGATCAGTGACGCCCCGCTCTGTCCTCTAAGTCACATCCCTGAGCTCCATAATGTTATGGTCGAGCGTATCCAATCGTGCTATGAGCTCAGCATTGTCCATCTGGTGCTGCTCTAGGATCCATCGTAGCAGCTCGTCACGAACAAACTTCACCATCTGCTGGACTCGGACAGACTCTTGGGAGGGCTGTGGGCTATGCACACTAGCATGGGAGGCCCTAGAGGACTGTGTCGCAACTATGGCGCCATAGGACCCCGTACCGTAGTACGTACCCCTCTGGAGATTACCAGCGGCAGTCACCCACAGCTCGTCCTCCAACGGAGCAGGAGCAGGCTGCGAGGAAGTACCCGGCCTCTCCCGCAGCAGGTGCACTAGCAGCCGCCCGCTTCTTAAGCCGTTGAAACTCGACCTAGAAAGTATGGATACTCTATAACTTCTATTTACATGCATATTACTAAGTTATATCAAAACTAACATGAAGTATTAAAATTAATAAATAGAATTGTAATACTTATATAGGCCTGTTCCGCCCTCTCGTCAATAAGCTTCCTGTCCTTCCGATGTGTGGCCAGGAAGACAGTCACCATATTGGCGTCATCATCCCTCCTTACCTGTAATTAAATATATCACCTTTTACTAATTTATCAGACTTGTATTAAAATAATATTTCTGAAATAAAAAGACATACCAAACGACGAAAATGTTCTGTCATCGAATCGACCTACCGTACCACTTTGATTCCTGCTTTCTAACCGCCTTGGCCTTCTCAGACTTTTTTTTGTACCTTGGCTCGTCGAATCGAGCCTTCATCGCAGTCCACTGCTCAGGGGTGATCCAACCTTGGATCGGCTTTCCGGCACGATCACGAGTCTTCTGATCATTAATAGTGTCACGGATCAGCTTAGTAGCGATGGCAGGAAATATCCCCTCGATCATCTCGGCCCGGTACGGTGGATTGAAAAACATCCTAGAAGAGTGCAAACCAAATATTTATCAGTTATATATAATATTCAAAAATTATATGATTCATGTTAATAGAAAATATATTTTAACCTTGAAGCGCGCAAACCCGTAGGCCTTCCTCTCGCCGGAGCATCAGAGTAGTTTATCTAAGGACCACCATAATTAGTCCTCAAGAAGTGGCCTAGGCGTCTCTGTACCGACGGAGGACGATATCTATACAGATATATTATATTCATAAGAAAAATTAATTTATGATAAACACAGGAAAAAAATGATAAACCAAAATACTTACTATGTACCGTCGGCCCAGATCTCCGTCCTCGTCTTCTCCGGAGGTGCACATGCATCATCTGCCTGATACTGGTCGGTCGTCGGCTCAGCCTCCTCCATCTGCTCATCTGTCTCTATCGTCGTATCAGCAGGAGGAACGCTAGACGATGGAGCAGTCTCAGGCCTGGAACTACTCGTCCCAGGAGATATGCCACGTAGCGTCAGGGCATGTACTATCCGATACACAAGAGTACTGGGCGACGAGGATCCAGAGCCAGTACCAGTAGGAGGTACCGAAGGAGTACCCTATCCTCTGCCAGTACCAGTACCCCGTGCCCCATGTCAGGACATACGGAACGATCCGCGACGACCTGTTATACCTGATAACAACATATGATGAGATATAACAAATAATAGTACATTAGAAATATAAAATTATAACAACGACAAGATAATAACCAAGACAACATATGATGATACATTTAACAAGAAACATCTAAGTCCAGATAGTATATTCTACAAGAAACATTTAAGTCCAGATAGTATATTCTACAAGAAACATCTAAGTTCAGATAGTACATTCTACAAGAAACATCTAAGTCCAGATAGTACATTCTAAAAGAAACATCTAAAAAATGAAAGTACATCTCTCTCAATCATTTCAAAATATTTATCTTGTTCGTCTTCCTCGACCTCATCTTCCTTTTCCTTCTCCTTCTTATCTTCAGTTTTATCTTCGCCTTCCTCTTCGGATAATTCTACATCTTTACATTAGTCGTGTAATGCGTAACTTTCATGGAGTCCACATCAATAATATTGGTTACAAGAGGTAGCTCGTCCTCCTGATAAGATTTTTCGTCAACATCAAAAGTATCTCTAGATTTAGTCTTGCATACTGCCCACTAGTCAGACTTCGTTGCTCCCCATCTCGGATAAGCTGTGAAGTACACGAGCTGAGCCTGAGTTGATCAGACAAATGGTTTGTAGCCTTGATATCTACGCTTGTAGTTTATATCCGCAAGACCATGCTTGTCAATTTTCCAACCTTGATTTTCAATCGGATCGAACCATTCATACTTGAACAACACGATCTTTACTGGATCACTGCCATAATTATATGTCAACTCCACAATCTCTCATAAGATGCCAAAGAAATCATTTTCTGGATCGACGTCTTTGTAGTTCGAATATTTGATACACAAACAACTATTTTTTGTGGAATCAAGATCCAGGAAGCTGTCTCTGATCGGAGCATTTGTCGACTTGAACCTAAAGCCATTGACACAGTAACTTGGCCATATTTTAACAAAAGTAATTGGTCCCTTGGCAAGAGTTCTAATTAATTCAATCTCTGGTAAAATTAGACGATCGACCTGAATACCAAAGAAGAGATAGTATGTTATTTATTGTGCAGTTGCATTAGAAGAGGCCAGTAATTACCGAGTTGCTTACATATTCGCTCAACCAAGAAGGAAAATGACGTCTCATTTCTTGTTCTAATGCTTCGTCTGTTAGGTAGGGTCTAACGACCTCAACTCATCATTATATGTACTGAAAAATAACGAAGCAACTGCCGATTAGTACAATAATATTAGCTTATACTATTATATTAAGATGACGTAAACTCATTATTAATTACTTACCCTCTAGCTTCTTCACTTCATCCTCATCGTAATTGAGTAGAACTTCGGTCTCACTAGCTACGTGTCCCACTTCCTCCTTAACAGTAGGAGGAGCCACCTCAGTAATCTGTGTTTCCCTCAAACGACGTGCCGCTGCTCGGGTCATGGGTACCATCTGGTAAGATCGATATTCACAGAGAATAAAATTGTAACATTAGCAAGCTAACTAAAGGAACCATCATCTCGTTTCAGTGTGTCAGTGTCGTGTCAGTGAGTGTGTCGGTGTCGTATTTTTTATGTGTGTATATGTATGTGTGTGTTGGAAGGATGGATTGGTGACATGTGCTTATGTTTGGGTGTGTTGAATTTGAATGACTTAATATCGGCATTTCTGGCATTATTAGGCAGTTCAAGATGGGACAGTTCAGGATGGAATACCAAAGCTTTTATAAAATATATGAATTGGAATATTACAGTGTAAAGATAATTTATAAATTGGTAATATAGAAACATGTTGGTTTCGGTAAATAATTGTGTAACTAAAGGGCACCCTAGTGCCACGAGGCTCCCACTTACAAAGGGTTGGATACCCTCTACACAATACCTTAACTTAACCCTTACTAAGTTCATATAGTACCTAATTGAAGACACTACTATACCTATGTATATATATATATATATGTACACAATACAGGGTATACCCTTCACTGCAGAGATAAGCCCCCATCCTCACTGCTGTTTACCACCTCATGTTGGACTACTGTCCTAGGAAAGAAAAGAAAACCCCTGCCTAATGCACATAGAGGCCAAGCAAAGGCCATTACCTATAGGGACCTAAGACCCCTACCTAATTAGTACTCTCCAAACTTAATTATCTTCTCATATTAGTTTTAATTTGACTGATACAAAGACCCTCCCCTTAATTCCTAAACCTCTCACATCCTCCAACTGATGCCTTCACTCGAGCACTTTCCATGCAACAGAGCACAAGTGCTCTGCACTAAGAGGACACCCCTGATACTACCAAGTGGCCCTTGTCACTTCCTCATAGGTTCAGTCCCCATAGCCCCTTGTATCTGCTCATAGGAAATAGCAGTATCACCACTCACGCAATTTCTTGTACGTCCATCTTAAACAATCAGTCCTATTGACTACTTCAAATTCCAGTTGGAACTGACATTCAAATCAGTCGAAGACTGATACTAGATCAGTCGAAGACTGATACTAGATCAGTTGAAGACTGATCCCTAATCAGTTTTGGAACTGAACACAATCAGTCCCTAATCGTATCTTATTGTCCCTAGTAGTGGCTCAGTGTATCATGTCAGTATACGAATATAATATATTGTATCGTGTCATATTTATGGCTGTGTCGTGTCTAAACTCAGATAGAATACAGGTTAGGGTTTACCAGATCTTAGGGTTTGTCGAGAGGAGGAGGAGGTCGGCGTAGGTGGTTGAGGAGGAGCTCGCAGAGGGGGTGTCGGTGGAGAAGGAGCCCGGAGAGGAGGAGGAGCTCGCGGTGGAGGAGGAGCCCGGAGGAGGAGGAGCTTGCGGAGGGGGGGATCGGTAGATGAGGACCCCGGAGGAGGAGGAGCTCGCGGTGGCTAAGGAGAGAGACAATGGCCTCGAGGGGGGAGCGGCGGTCGATGGAGAGGAGCAGTCGAGGGGAGAGCGGCGGTTGAGGGAGGGAAAAAATTTAGGGTAATTTTTTTGGATTTGGGATAGGGCTGGTCCCGTGTATATTAAACAGTTAGCGACGTCATTAAATGACGTCGCTAAATGTCGCCAAAATAAAAAAATGGCGACCCAATATATATACGTCGCTGAACGTCGTTGATTACAAAATATAGCGACGTTCAGCGACTTCTCATCGACGTCACTTTCCAACAAATTAATTGTAGTCAATAAACGTCGCTCAACTTTGCTACTTTTTGCAATCAGTGACGTTTTGCGACATATAAAAGTACGTCGCCAATATCAAAAATATTAGCGAAGTCTTAGCGATGCGTGCTAATTGCGTCGCTAATTTGACTTATTTTGGTAGCGTCTTGAATGAGCTTAAAGAAGCCATCAAGTCTTATAAAGATCTAACAGGAGAAAATATCCAGAAGCTCGTGGATGCTGAATGCAAAGCGATGGCTCGTGAGGCTGCACACGGAAAGGCTGATTTTCGAAGCTTCTGTATTGGCTTTCTCACGGCGCTCTGTAGAGTTGGAATCTCGCATTGTCGAGACAACTTCTTATGTTGAGCCTCATAAGACTGGAGCTATAGAGAAAGAGAAAGAAGCTATTGAATGCCAAGCTCGCCTCCGAGATTTAGAAATTAAAATGGCCCGGCTCCAAGAAGCACTCAAAGTAGCTCGACGATGTGAAGATGAGGTATTAGAAATGGATCAAATTGCTGCGAGCCAATTAGATAACTTGATGAGTCAACACGGATACACTTATCCAAACTGAAGGTGTAGAACTGGAACGCAGAGCTGACTTGCTGTAACCATTTGATCCAGAGTCTGGAAGAGCTCTAGCTAGGCAGAGGGTACTCGACTTCAGAATAGAGAGAGCTGAGAATCTGAAGAGACTGATCGTCAATCTCAGTACTCAGTCTCCCCAGTGAAGCGCTCTATAGAAGATTTTGTCTTTTTATTGTCTTTTACATGATGTACTTTTTGATATTTTGAACATCATTAAAATAAAAGTTAATGCTCTTTTTTGTGGTTCCATTATTTATTATATATCTATAGTAGATATAAGTAATAGATAAGAATAGGAAAATATGTTTAGAGGTACCGGACATGACATATCTTCTTAGAAAATAACAATACTAATTATATATGTTCAGAGGTAATATTGACGTGACAGAATATAATTCTCAGAATATTGTCATTTCAAAAGACGACTTTACCAGAGGTAATGTGGATGAAATAGGTCGCTGATGTAGATAATAGAATTCAGAGATAATATGGACGTGAATTCATGTATCTATTGGTTATCTTCAAGTCAGCTTGGACTCAAAGATAGGATATCTTTTAAAACAACTGGGTTCCAAAAGATGAGGTTTGTGATAAGGTGACGCGATTTGGATATACCCCACTGGGGATTTTGAAGATTTATTAAAAAGATAACTAACTCGATGTTTTGGGGTATGTACAATATTAAGAATATGTTTTGTACATTCTTCAAACAAAGTATTTTTTTTAAGAATTTGCCATTGATGGACATCATAGCAATTCGGCCATCCATACCAGTCAGTTGATAAGCTCTATTTGAAAAAACCTTGCTTACAACATAGGGACCTTCCCATTTCGCTTCGAATTTGCCCTTGTTCATGTGTGTCATAGTCATAGGACGTCTGACAGTAAATACTAATTTTCTTTTTTCGAATGCTCATACTTTGACTTTACGGTTGAAAGCTTTTGAGATGCGGGCTTGATATAGCTCAATATGTTGTTGATCTAATAGCCGCTTTTCGTCAAGCGCTTCAAGCTTCTGAAGTCAAAGACAATCATTGTTTTCTGTTATGAGCTCATTGGCAATTATAATCCTTAAGGAGGGGATTTGAATTTTCAATGGTAGGACAACTTCGTATCCATATACTAAGGAGAAAGGTATACAGTCCGTCGGAGTGCGTATAGTAGTACTATAAGTCCATAGATATTCTCCAAGCTTTTCACTCCAGTTTCTCTTATTGGTAGAGACAAATTTCTTGTGAAGCTTGATGATAGTTTTGTTGAATGCTTCAGCCAGATCTTTAGCTACCGGATTATAGGCCGTGGAAGCAATATTGTTGATTATGTTGTTATCATAAAACCGAGTAAACTTTTGACTGATGAATTATGGTCCATTATCATGAATGATTTGTTGAGGAATGCTAAATCTGTATATCACATGATGTTTGATGAAGTTGATGACGGTGCTGGTCATGACTTCAGATAAAGGTGTGGCTTTCGCCTATTTCGATAAGTAATCGGTTATAGGTAATATAAATCGATGTCCTCTAGATGACGATGGATTGATAGGACTAGTGACATCCGTGTCACAAGATTCAAAGGGCCATGATGCGACAGTCGGATGAAAGAACTCGGATGGTTGGTGGATAAAATCTGCATGAATTTGACAGGCTCGATATTTTCTTACATATTCAATGGCATCTGATACCATAGTGGGCCAGTAGTAGCCCATACGTTAGATACGATCCTGTAACTTAGGACCGGGCTTATGTGCACCATATATACCATCGTAAGCTTCATATAGAATTTGTTTTGCTTCATCCCCCACAAGACAGCGTAAGAGAAGACCATCAAATGTTCGATTATAGAGGGTCTTGGAGGTGTGATTATAATAAAACCTGAGTGATCGCCTACAGATTGTTGTAGCTTCCTTAGGATCTTCAGGTAAAATGGCATATACCACGAAGTCGTTAAAAGGAGCCCTCCAGTCTTCACTAATGACTTTGATTTAAGTTGAATTGCTCGACTCAATATTTGAGTTATTCTTGATACATAATAACTCTCTGTTAGTGATGACAATCATCTGTTGCCTTCTCACTGGGATTGCTAATACGACTGCCAGATTAGACAATGCATCAGCCTCTATATTGCATTTCCGACGTACATGTTAAATGAAGAAGCCCTTGAACGATGTAGCCAGTCTAACTGCCGCTTCATGATATAGGACGAGATCCTGGTGCCGAACTTCATACAAGCCACTAACCTGATTGACGATCAGTTTAGAGTCTTCATATACTTCAAGATATTCAATGTACAATTGTTTAACTAATTGGAGACCAATGAGCAGAGCGTTGTATTCATCCACGTTATTGGAACATGACTCGTCTAAAGAATAAGATCTTTGAATAGCTAATCCTTCTGGAGATATGAGGACGATTCCAACTCCAGTGATAATGGCACATTTTGGTCCGATTCTGGATGCACCGTCAAAGAATAAACATCAGTCAAGAATTACTTCTGAAATCATGTTGGATTCCAAAGTTTCAATCCGGAATCTCGTCATAGAGTTTAGATGTCTTCAGAATTAGATAAGCCGCAAGGAAGTCAGCTAAGGCTTGACCCTTAACAGACTTTTTTGGGGCATAGACCATATCATATTATGCTAACAATATGGCCCATGTTGCAAGTTTGGAATTGAGTGTACTGGACTTCTTCATCAAGACCCGGAGAGGATTAACTCTGGAGATAACATGAATAGTCTGTCCTGTGATATAATGTCTGGTTTTCTGAACAACAAACATTAAAGCTAAGCACACTTTTTCTACCGGGTTGTATCGATGTTCAATCCCGTTCATTGTGCGACTGAGATAATAGATAGCTTGCTCATGACCTTCTTTGTTCTTCTGAGCTAGTAAAGCACCCAATGAATGATCCATTGCTTGAACATACATCAGAAAGGATATTACTATGACTGGAGGCACTAGAACTGGAGGGTTCATCAAGTACCACTTTATGTCTTCAAATGTTTGCTGGCATTCTTCAGTCCAAATAAAAGACACACCTTTCTTCGCGAGTTGAGTGAACGGTCTACAACGTCCAGAGATATTTGAGATGAATCTCTTAATATACGCAAGCAATCCCTGGAATCTGCGTAGTTCTTTTAGGTTGCGTGGAGGACGCATCTTTTGAATGGTATTAATTTTCTCAGGGTCAACGTGTATACCTTTAGAGGTAATAACGAATCCAAGAAATTTGCCACTAGAGACACTCAGGAATGACTTGGTGGGATTCATCTTGAGTTGATGCTGGCGCATTAGATCGAAGATAGTTCTCAAGTCTTGGATGTGGTCTTCTTTTAAATGACTTTTGACAGCAATAATATCGATATAGCATTCAACTGTCTTCCATAAATGATTACGAAAGATAGTACTCATAGTCCAATGATAAGTTGTACCAGCATTTTTAAGATCAAATGGCATGACAGTGTAGCAATAGACTCCTAGAAAAGTACGAAAAGATGTATATTTCTCATCTTTTGGATGTATCCTTAATTTGTTTGTATCCTGAGAATCCATCCATAAAAGACATTCGTTTGAATCCGTAAGTATTATCGATCATGACATCAGTGATCGGAAGAGAAAACTCATCCTTGGGACGAGCATTGATAAGATCTCTAAAGTCAATGCAGACTCTGACCTGCCCTATTTTCTTCATAACTGGAACAATATTGGCTACCTAGTCAGGATGTTGTTATTCTCTAACAAAACCACAAGAGATAAGCTTCTTAACTTTAGTTTCTATAGCATCCATCATGTCAGGTCAGAATCGACATTGTTGTTGTTTGATCGGCCTTGCATTGGGACAAGATGTTGAGCTTATGGGTAGCAATATAAGGATCCAATCTCGGCATATCCTCATAACTCCAAGCGAAGACGTCGACGTATTCCCGAATAAGCTAAATTAATTCTTGTTTATCTGCTTATGGGAGACTCTTGCTGATGAAGATAGGTCTTGGCGAGCCTGTTTCTCCAACATTAATCTGAATTAATTGATCTTCAGTAGGGGTTCTCGTTGTTCAAAGCAAAGTTCCTATTGAGTATCCATCCTTTATGCCCAAGGATCTGCTTCAGGAGCTTCAATAAAGTCATCATCATCTTTTGAGAATTTAGTAGACACCATATTAGAAGATAGTTTCATCCGATGGACATGGCCTATACTGGTATCAGAATTCCATAAAACAGAAATAGAAGAGTTAGATCGCTCCTCTGTATCGGATTCGGAGGCTTCTAGAGTCGGAATCGACGAAGTATAACCTAATCCACGCTTCGTTTTGCCATAATATTGTAGTGACTTTTGTTTTAGAGCAGGGATACGAATAGGAGTTCGTCTTCTCTTACCGCTATTGAGACCAGCTTTAAAATTGTAGTCCATCTTTTGAATGATATCTTTTGATTGTTGACTATAACGATGTAGTTGGAGTCTCCATTTTCGTCATTTTCTTCCTCGCTATTGGGCGTAGTCTTCTGCTCTATTTCTTTACTAAAAAGTATAGGAAGTTCATCTTTTTTTTTTCAAGAAGAAACTAAGAAGAAGGAGTCTTGCACTGGTTTGAGCAATACTTAGTCTTTGAGAGGTTGATCTGCTCCTATTGTAAGTGGTTTGAAGTTATCTAACATTTCTAAGTAACATTGAGTATAATAAAAGACATCAGTATACTGTAAAGGAGATGCTACTTTATTGATTTGTATATCAACATTTACAACAGGGTTTTTGGCCTTAGCAGAAAGCTTGGTAAGATTGACAACCAGAGGAGAAGAAGGAGAAGGAGGAGGCTTGTTATAACGAAGGTCAATAATAAGAGACTCAGGAGAGGTGAGCTACCTCTGTTCTGTCTTTTTAGCATGATGTTTAGCATGAGAAGAAAGATGAATGGTCAACGTCTGAGAGAATGAAGGACGAGAAGTACGTCCTTTAACCGGAATCACAAGGACATTATCTGGGGTGTCCCTCTGATCTTCCTCAGTATCCATGGCCAGTACAACTTTTATGAATTCCTTCTTGTACATTCGAAATCAGTACAATAAGCTTCAATATCCCGAAAGGGGTTAAGATCAGCCACCTCTTTTTGGACCTCTTATTGGCATCCACTTACTTGAAGTATTGATGAAGAGTTAATGGCACGATATTATGCTCATGCAGAAATTGTCTTCTCATCAAGGCATTATAGAAGCCATGATTGTCGATCACATAGAAGGTAACCTTTGTACAATGATTGCCGATTTGTAACTTTAGGCGAATCATCTAAAGGGGTTCACTTCTACCGAATTAAATCCCAAGATTATCGTGATAGTTGTAGAAAGATTATGCACAGGGATCTTCAGAGCATCTAGTAGAGTCTTTGGCATGATACTGAGTACAGATCCAGGATCAATCAGGATGCGATCAACCTTATTGTTTCGATATATCCCATAAAATAGAGAGGCCGATCATGTCGATTGTCTTCCAGCAGCATATCATCTTGTGTAAAGATGATATTAGAAATTATCTCTATCACACTATGACAATGAAAGCAGGTCACATGCTCCTCGTTTGGCTTCTTAAGGAGTGTCAAACAAGTGTCGGCATGCACCAAAGCTTCACTCAATGTTTCTCGAGTTTCCTTAAGAGACGCAGGAGTTCAAAGATTGATAACCTTACTGGAGTATTAGCCAGTTGAGCCAATATATCAAAGATATAAGGCTTTTCAAGTCCAAGAGGTGGAATCTTCTTTAATACATTATCGAAGCGGACATGTTGTTTTTCTTTGTCGGCCGTCGTCGGTTTGGGAGGAGTTGGTTCTACTGAAGGTGATGAAGCTGTTGGAATATTAACAACAGGAGAAGATGATGCTAGAGGAACCTCCGAAGCTGGAGCAGGGCTCTCTTGACCTTCTGAATAGTCTCTCAAGTAAAGTTTCCCAGACCTGGTACCAGTTAAGGCTTCTTCTTCGGATATAGGTTCGAAGGACACCATATTGCAACCCTTTGTCCGGGTCTTACTTTTGGACAACTTTTTTTTGACAAGATGAAGAGTCTGTCCAGAAACACAAACCAACACGAGATTAGTTGTGTAAAGGCATAGAGAAAGAGGTACTTAAGATCTTTTTTCATGATTTAGGCCGGGAGCCTTTTGTAGATCATATCTCATCTGCGTCATGATTTCACAGGATTGTTGACTATATAGATGGAAGGCTGGTTGGTAATTAGCCTCTAACTTTGGCATCATTATCTCAGAAGAAGAAGAAGAAGAAGAAGAAGAAAAATCTGTCGACGAGGTGAAGGTAGTAGTTAAAGGTGGAAGACAATGTTCACCCAATGAAGTCATATGATATGACTTATATTTGGCTGCTTTCTTGGACTTTATGGATGAAGAAGGTGCTTCAAAGTTAGCCACCAAATCAGGATGGATCCACATAATCTTTCCCTTATCAGTTGACAAAGAAACAAGACCATCAGTTCGTAAGGTGGGAGATTAACAATCTCCAGAGTAGCTTTCGGAATAGGTATGACTCCATCCTGCACAAGTGGAGCAGGAAAATTGCCAAACTGGAGAGAAACGACGTTAGCAGTTACAGTCTTCTCATCTTATTGAAGAGTGATTGCACCAGATTTGATCATCTCTTAGATTTTTCCTTTGAGCATATAGCATGCTCGAGTCGGGTGTCCAATAAACCTGTGATACACACAATATTTAGGATGATCAGTTTTACCGATTTTCTCTGGCTACTTTGTGTCCAGAAGCTGAAGTTTATTACTCTGGATCAAGCAATCAAAGATGCTGATGACATCATCCTCATCGACTAAGTATTCTTCTTTAGAACATGGTACCCTTTGTGGTGGTGTCGTTGGAGTAGGTGTTGACTGACCTATGTTGATAGCTAGAGTTTCTTTGCCTTTAATATTGATAGCCAAAGTCTCTTTGCCTTTGCGGTTATTCTGACGGCCACCGCCGTTGGATATAGTATGTTTATCTCTGTCAAGATTAGACATCTGAATGCCTAATTGTTTGAACTTGTTGGCACTTTCTTCTGCTATCTTGGCATTTACTATGAAGGAAGGCCAATCCTAAAACTGTGTAGAGCCAGTCCATATGCTGATTATAGGCGACAAGTTTTATTTGAATGTGTCTATAAGTAGAGCATCTAGTTCCCAGAGGTATTTTGAGTGTCTCACAGCAGAATTGTTCAATGAAACGTTCAATAGTTTCATTTTGCTGTTGTTTGATTTTGATGAGGGCTGACATAGTCATGTCATTATAAAATTATTCTAAGAACATTTGTTTGAATCCAGAAAAGGAGGTTATGCAATCGTCTGGCAAACTGTGGTACCAGTCATAAGCTATACCTGCGAAGCATCCTATGAATACTCTAGTGAGTAGAGTATCGTTTGGCTGAAGTTGATCCATCATTACCTCAAAATGGTTGCGGTACTGGCATGGGGATATACTGCCATCAAACAGCATAATGGTAGGAGGTTTGCATTTGGGTAGAAATTAAACTTCCTTCCACTCTATGGGATAACGTTGTTTAATCCCAAGCTTCTATAGGCCGTTTTTCTGTTTGAAGGCTTCAAACTAAATATACAAAAGTTTTACAGCCTCGTAAGCATCTTCCACTGGTTATGGAGCAGTGGACTGATTTGGGGTGTTAGGAGGAGGGACTACATGATATGCCCCACCCCCAGCACCAGACTGACATGGTGTAGCCTGGACTGGTACTAAAGTAGTATGAGGAGACTGTACCATCAAACCAATATTGACAGGAGCAGATGTCATTACAGGTTCTTGGGTTGGAATCGGATTCGCAACATGGTAGAACCGTATGTTGTGTCATGATCACAGCATGTATGCCTGTCATCATTTCAGCCATGCTAATCAAACTGCCCTCTAAGGAAGCAATTCTCTGCTCTTGACTGTTAGAGCTAGATTCATCTTGTTCCTCATTAGTGACATATACTGTCACTTCTCTGGCCACTGAAGAGGAACTGATAGAAAAGATGGTCCGCTCAGAACTTTACTTGTCGGCATCCAAGTCATATACGAAACTACAGCCAGGACAAGGGACAGGAAGGTTCCTTTGACTAAGGGAATCTTGGTCAGAGTCAGAAAGATTCCTTTGACCGATTGATTCTTGATCAGAAGGAAGATTCCTTTGACCGATTGTATCTCGACTTCTTGATCTGGTGTGTCGGTAGACCCCTTCACCGGAATCACGGATCCGATCCAAGTTTTATTAACTGGGGTTGCAGGATGCAATGTGTCTCAGACGCTTTCCACCCCAGTGCTTTAGGATATTATGTTGACAGGAGTGTATAATAATTATCTTCGTCCACTATCACTGGTTCAGGAATCTGAGCATAGTTCAAACGGTCGAAGACAGACCGCTTAGCTAACTGGAAACAACATTTGATGACTACCTCATGGTGATGACTACAGTGATGTTCTTATTGTGGAGCTACAAGTGGATGAGACGGCCTTAAGTTCTTCCGCTTCTGTGCAAGAAGTTTACGGAGATCGGTTACAATGACAAGACGAGAAGAAGTCAGAGGGATATATTCCTTGATGGTATTGGGAACATAATTCCGGTTCTTGAGGTGTCATGTACCCTGAGTGTACAAGAAGGTACCGAGCTGATTGGTATAGGTAAGAGGATTCTCGATTTCAGAAGTCATCCTCTGGCGCAAGTCGGTTGCGGGCGCTGGCTGCTTATGCCTTAAATAAATTGATCCTGACTGGCACCTGTTGAGATAGGCAGCGCAAGTCAGATAGGTGCGCCACTTGTGTGTCTATTTGAGACACCAGCAGCTTGCCTTGTTTCGATCTTGAGATGCACAGGGTTGGCAAATTATGACTTGAATTTTTGGAGTAGATATAATATTTTTTATGCTGCACACCCTGTTCTTGTTCGCTTGGCATGGCACAACTGGGTAGCAGAAAGTTCATTCTGAATAGAACCTACTCCTTTGCTAGAGATTTGATTATCTCTATCAAGATGACTAGAGTTTTCCGCCCAAAAGAGCTTTTGAATTGATTGGCGCAAGAGCGCAACTAGAAGTATTTTCCGCTGAATCAAGGACCGAGAAAGAATAAGAAAAGGCCAAAGGACGCTTTCCTTTGTTCTGTGCCAGGACAGAAATAGGTTTATTCCCAGTAAGTTTCAGACTTGGGGAAGAAAAAGGATTAGCTAAAAAGCGTTTCCCCTTGTTTTGCGTCAGGGCAGAAATAGGCACAACTTGCAAAGAATGGGAAAAGGCCAAAGGGTGCTTTGCTTTGTTCTGATTAGTAGCCTTACTAGATAGGCTGTTCTCCGAGTTCAGAACTGGAAAAGAAGACGGAGTAGCCAAAGCACATTCCCTTTTGTTTTGTGCCAGAGAGGCAACATGTGCAGGTTGCACAGAAGCAGTGATTGGTGTTGTTGAGAACTTCGAAGTCCATACGGCATGCGCCTTGTTCTTGGCAGCCACAGTGGCACGCCTAGCACTCCCGACACTAATCATGGCTTCGTAAGGCTGTTTGGTCGACTTGTACGACCAGGGTCTTCTGCGTCTTGCCGATCGACATGGTATCACATTAAGTTGTTGTAGTGCCCCGTCCCGTTTAGTCAATCGGAGGAATCAAAATGCCGACGGCATTCGGACTTAGCCATTCAACGGCGACTCGAAGTCTCGTTCAGTCGAGGTGAATCCTCGCTCAGGTGGGGTAGTCTCGGTGAACTTGCCTCATCTTAGCCTTCACATAACAATTCGCATATTTTCAACTTACACAATTAGGCTTGATAATAAAATAGACGAATCCACATAGCTAAGGGAATAATCCCGACGGGTCGAATTGAGTTAGAATATGGAAAGGTCCAACGGTCGGCTTAGAGTTAGTGCTCGGCGTATTTTGAAAAAGACACTCGATTCCTTCCTTCCGTGGCTTGGGAGAAGGAAAGTTGGTCTTCAATACAAAGCCATAAATTAGCCTAAGTCATAGGCGTCGCCCGCATAAATGCTCGATAAAGCATGCACGCTTGCACGATGCAGGGCTTGGCATCGCCATTGCTCGTTCCTCGGGTTAAGTTGTAGGCTTGAGTAAGTTAGACAAAGTTATGCCGGTCGACCTAAGTATTCCATGTGCTATCCCGCTCTTTCTGCAGCCGTTAAGTTAATTAAATAGTTCCACGATCCCAAGGCCCGTCATATGAGGTATGACTTGGGCAATAGCATCGCGTAGAATGTAAGTCAGTTTAAGGCACGAGCCACGGACGATACTATAAAAATTTAGCCACGGTCTATGGTACTTTAGAAACACGTTTGTTCAAGTTAAGTGGAAAGGCTATACGGTAGTCGTTTCCTGAGTTCAAAGAATGTTAAGCTCGAGCGATGGTAAGTCGTCGAAAAAAATATGACGGGACTACTGGTCAGTCGTCGAGGCAACCCTAGTTTAGGCTCTGCAAAGAAGTATGAAAAGTAGAAGAAGTAAAGCAAAGGAACTAAGTGGTGATGATTACGCCATGTAATTACGTTAAGTCTAGAAGTTAGCGTAGGTGCGTGGTCATGGGACAACTTTTCGACAAGGGCGATGGTTCTTCGAGCGGCAACCCAGGGCCATGGGTCCGACTCAGCCTAGGAAGAAAAGATTATAGCCGAGCTGGGTATGAACCAACCGGTAGTTCGGGGACTTACATCGGAGATCGCTACTTGCGGTGCAAGGATCCCGTTTACCAGGACTATGTCCACGATGGCTAGTTAATACCAGTGACCATTCATATAGATGGGTCGGTACGGGCGATAATCTGCGTGTGTGCTTTGGATTGAGTCGAGTTGATGGTGTACACAGTTAGAACACAATGTCTGGACCTAACATTTGGCTACAATGAAGGCGACGTGCTTCGGTACGAGATGTGGCATCGAGTGTTAAGTCGTTGGCATAGAGTTGTATTAGTTAGACTTGGGCTGTTGTGAGTTAAGTCGAGAAGGGCTGTAGGGCAAGTTGGATGAAGTTACATTGAGTTGCTGGACAATGTTTGCCATTAAAATCTTTTGATTGCAATTTAATTACAAACAGAACAGTATTACAATGTAGGACTTAGATGTAGTCCTAGGAGTACACTTTTGTTTATCTGGGTCCCTTGTGCCGATGGAGCGAGTGGTAATGCGTTGACTCCGTTGATGATCTGACGGCGGTTATCGGTTCTCTGAAGGTCTGAGTTGCTATGGGTGCTGGAGCTTACGGAGAGGAAGGAGACGTTGAGTGTCTGTATCTGCCTCTCTGTGTGTGTATTCGTATGTTCCTCTCCCTGGAAGAAGGAAATGATCCCTCTATTTATAGTTTGCAGGCTGGCTGCTCATGCGCGCATATGTATGATGAGCCTGTTTGTGGGGATGCCACGTGGTGATTGCTGATGGAGGCACATGGACGATGTGCTTTGATTGAGGAGTTAAACCCTTCCTGTTGCCTTTGTGGGCTGCGGCCGAGCTGACACGTAGTAGTAGAGGGGATCTTTCAGTTGTTGAGATCTTGGGTGATTAGTACCCTTTCATAGGTTGAATCTGTCACTACCACATTTCTAGTTTGAGGGTATTTTTGTCATTTTTGTAATTATTTGAATTTAATATATTTTATTAGGAATTTTAAATAATTTGATTGAATGGGTTGATTTAAATACCAATTTAATTATTGTCATGTGATTTTGGTTAGCTTAACATAGATTGGTCAGAACTAGTTTAGTTAGCCACTTTGAGAATTGGATGGTTTGGTTAAGGGTTTAAGTCAAGTTTAGTCAAGTTAAGTGATTTTGCAAAAGACTAGGATAGAAGCCTTTGTTCTAGGCCATCCATTTCTCTTGATTCATTCCTAGCCCTAGGATGTAATCTAAAAACCCTAACCCTAACTAATATGACCAGCCAAGACTCACCCCCTTGCCTATATAATATCTCCATAGGTTTTTGTGCCTGTTTTTAATTAGTTCTTCATTTCCTAAAAAATAGGTAAGCCTTCATCTAATCCCTGTCCTCTTGCTGATTGTGGAGTAAAATCACAGATTGGAATCAATTTGAGAGATTGGGTGACTTGTGGAGATTCCCTCATTGAAGAGTTTTTGTGTTGGAAGAACACATAGAGGTAAAATCCTATCCCCTCATTAAAACTAGGGTTTCCTTACATTAACATCTAGCCCTAGGTGTCCTGGTTCTGTAGGTTTAGGGTTTCCCAATTTTCGTGTCCTGTACGTGTCTGTATCGGACACGTATTACTGACATGCGCAGGTGTTCGACAAAATGCCCTTTGGTATTTCGTTCGATATTTCAAATTATGTTCGAATAGAAATTATTATTTTGTTGTCGCTTGCACATTCGTGATTGACTGGGGTGGATTTGAGTTGTGTCCGAGTCACACAGGACTCGCGGACATGCCTGCACGCGCGCGGACAACAGTGTCCTGCTACTCGGGGCTTCTACAGGACACGACACGGCTTGGTTGGACACAAACTTGGTGGACATGAGGGGCCATGCACTGACATCATGCCCCCAATGTTTCATTGGGTTTCGTGGTCGGGTTGGAGAGAAATCAGTCGTGCACTGATTTTTCACTGACTGTGCATGGGCTATTTTCGTGCACTGACACAGCTTTATAAATCGGACACGCGGACACTAGGACTCAGTGCAGACACCTAGACACGAGGACCTATCCTAGGCGAACCTAGGTTAGTGACCTCGAGACACGTTGTGTCTTGTGTCATGTGCACGATACACGCGTGTACACGTGCACGATGCAGTGTACTGAATTGGCCTGTTTTGCACTGTTTTGTATTTCGTTTTGATTGGACACGTTTGTGTCCACTTGGGTGGACACAAACACTTTGTAAGACACGTACACAAACCCTAGAATTGTTACCAACCATTGGTTTTTTTATTAGCTTAATTTCATGTCAAATTCGCATTTACCCAATTGTTCACTGCTACCTATGTATCAGTCTCTTATTTTCCTGTTTTCCCAGATTTTGAAATTGAGTTTTGACATAATTTTAACCTAATTTAAACTGTTAATTGCATGATTTTAAACCTCTAATATGTGCACCTATAGGTTTACTAATGGTATGTCGAATTTGGTGTTGTTTGATGAATTATTGTATTCATTATGGGGGGTTTGAACCTGTGGGGGGAAAAACTGAAAACTGTTTCAGTTTTCTTTAACAATGCATTGATTTCCTTTCCTTTTCAGCCAATTCCTGAATGTTATATTTATGAACTGATTTCTTACATTGCACTGTTTTCAGTTATGACACATCCCTCACTCTTCATCACACACACACACATATTTCACTCACACCCTCACCTAAAACACTTGACAGTACACTCACTCACTGCTCACTGATTTTTCTCCCACTCACATTTTCACATCACTCCCACATCACCCTCCCTCACATACACACACATTGCCTCTCTTTACACACACACACATGGTTCCTTGACACACACATACACACCCTCACTGTTTTCACTGTTTTCACCTACACACACACAAGCATTTACATACACTCATGTCTTCTCTCTCTCTCTACTATATATATATATATATATATATATATATTATATATATATATATATATATATATATATATATATATATAAATATATTGTATATAAATAATGCATATGTAATGAATAGGTAGCCTACACATAGGTGTATTTTGTTTGAGCCTATACATATACATGTATATATATATATATATATATATATATATATATATATATATATATATATATATATATATATATATATATATATATATATATATATATATATATATTTACTATGTGAATTCATGTGTAGGCCTAGATGTAAACTAGGTTGTGTGATGTTTGGTTTGACTTGTATGGTATGAGTTGTAAGGACTTAGTATACTAGCATAAGCCAGTAGCCTAGTTTAGACTGGTTTGGACTAGTTAGGCCTAGTATAGGCTAATGTAGCCTAGAATGACTTGTTTGACCTAGTTTAGACTTGTTAGACCTAGTTTGACCCTAGTTGACCAAGTTTGACTTCTAGGGTTGACCAGAGTTGACCAAGAGTTGGCTTTGGCCTAGATTGACCTAGACTCATGTAGAGTGCATAGTAGAACTTCATTTTACCATTTTAGACTTGTTGTGACTTGTGTTGTTCTGATTAGGAGCCAAACACCTCTTCTCGGACAGTACTTTCATATTGGACACTCAGATACCAGGCGAGTACATTCTCTGATCATTTCATATCCTGCTTAGAATTATTTTCTGCATTAAATTACTTTACTTGTTAATGTCACATTGGTCACACAGATTGGTACTATATAGATCCCTTCTTGATATGTTATCCTTAGGGAGCATCGGGTACTACATGTTCTGTGCGTTTTACTTACATGGCGTATCACTATGCTTCATTGGTTCTTTGATCACATGTGACATATACTCTTATGATCACAGAGTCTCCTAGAATCCTTATCCTATTTACTGGGTATCCTAGAATCTTCTAGAATCCCCATTTATGGGACATCAATGTATCACCCTTCGGGGGCCTTTGCATCGAATCATAACATAACCTGGTTGGATCCTTGTGTATTGATTGGGGTACATGGGAGTAGAAGTAGTCATGTGAATACTACCCAAGTAGTATCTTATCAGAATCTTTCTATAGTGTCTCATCAGAATCACCTATGCCATTTATATGTCTATATTGTACTCTGACTCACTAGCCACTGTTAGTCTCTATTTATAGTAGATATTTCTATTACAGCTCTCTCTCTCTCTCTGTTTACATACTGTATTTTCTTCAGTACCTGTATCTTACTTTACTGCATGATTATATTTTCTAACCTGCTATGAACTGTTGAGATGTACAGTGCTCGCTCCTGTCCTGACTGGACCTGTTGAAAATATTACAGTGGACGAGGAGGAGGCCTGTGTGGATTCCTTCTACGGGGCAGCCCTAGACGACACTTGCGAGCTGGACTCTCAGGAGGACCCAGCTCTAGCTGAGGACATCACCCCCAATGCATAGACTAGTTTAGTTAGGCTTATCTTATTTTATGTTGTCTTGAGACTGTTTAGCTAGACTTTACTTCTGTTCAGAGATTCTGAGTTGTATATATTCTTTCGTATTCAGTAGCTGGGATTTGTACTCTGGATATTTGCTGGGATATTATCTTAGACAACTTTATCATCTATATTTTCTTGAGTTCTATATCATATCGTACTATCTCTTCCTTAGTTGTGATTGAGTTCATTTACTGCTATGGCACCCCCATTCGGGGAGTATAAACTGTGTAGAGTTATATTGTTAGATGTATGTTGACCTAGGACAGCGTTCTACTGTCGATACTGCGGCGTAGGCTGGACGTACCCGCGTCTCGTGCCCTTACTCTAGGGTGCGGGTCGTGACATAATCGAGTCAAAGGACACGTGTCGTAGGTCCATGGCTCAAAGATCTCAGATTTGGTGGAAAGTGATCTCATAGGATGCGCCTGGGATTGGACGCATGAGGAGACTTTGGCTTGTAACGTTTAGGAGTCACGAACCAGTCTGGGCGCATGGCTTTTGAGGCGCATACGGGGCTTCAGTAGTGACTTGACTTCTGTCTTTAGGGATCAGAAAAAAGTCTGAGGCGCATGACTTTTGAGGTGCATGCAATTTGGGCGCATGGCTGCGGAGGTCCATACGAAATAGTTGGGCGGCCACGTGGCTTGTAACCGCCGAAGGAAAGTAATGATGATGCTGACGTCAGCGACGCTTCATCTTCTGAAAAAGCTGCTAACTGTTCAGTCCTCGGAGACTGTCAGACTTCAGCATTTAATGTTCTTTGACGGGTGATGGGCTATTGAGTAGGTGCATTGATCTGCGTTTCACTAGGCGCATGGAGGTGCGTGGAGTGTATCCTTATGAGGTGCTTGGTGCTGATGGGTGCGTCAGTATGATGTGCGGTCTGACCGGCACATCCGTTTGCATGACACGTCTTTATTGGCCCGACTGTTACGTTCTTCGAGTGCTTTAAATAGCCATTTTTGACTTGGTCGAATTCGAAGCGTCAGGTTCATCACCATTAATACAAATTCATTGCACGGGATTCGGAGAGCCCGCCACTTGGTGCATGGGTTTGATTTGCCCGGCCTATAAATAGTGGCAAGAAGAGAGTTTGCTTCTCGTTCTCTCACATCCTTCCAACATAAACTTGTTTGCTCGAGCACATTCTGTTGACGAGATGCTCCCGAGGATGAACATGCGACGCATTATCTTCATTTATGCACTCGTGAAGGTGACTGTTACATCCAAAAGCCCGAGTCGAGGGCTTCTGAGGCAGGCGGAAGGTGCCTGTTGCATCCAAAGATCGGGATGCTCAAGCCCCGTCTATGTTATGCTGGAAGAGCCGCAGATCAGAATTACGGTGCCCCTGCTTTGGAGGCTCTTTCCTCTGTCAGAGTGGGTGTTGCCCATTCTGGTTGTGTTGAAAGCCTTCTTTTGCTGCGGATCAATTACGGTGCTCTCTTCTTCCTTTGGGCTTTGGAAAGATCTTCCTCCAGCTAGGGGGTTGATTGCCCACCCTCGTTCTGCTCAATAAATGCTTCATTTGATCGAGTCAAAGTGGCACATATGCTGAGACTTCGTGATGCACATAACTGAGGCTCTTGAAGAGATGCGCCTGATAGAGATGCCGAAGAGATGCGCCTGACTGAGATGCTGAATGGCGGCACATAACTGAGCTGTTGAAGGGATGCACATAACTGAGGATGCACCTGACTGAGACGCCGAAGAGATGCGCCTGACTGAGAGCACATGACGAGATTTGCCTGTTTGAGAGCGCATGGTGGTTGCTGGGCCTGGCTGTAGACTTAGGGTCTTTTCTTTTTGTAGAAGTTCTCCTTTGTACAGCCTTTTTTAGACATGTAATAGACTTTTATATGAAATAAAAAATCTCATTTTAATGTCTATTCTTTTCTTGTCTGCCGTACCAAGTACTTCATCTGAGCTTCCTGACGCATGTAGTGTTAGGCGCATAGGATTTTTGTTCCTGAAATTCCATGCTTCTACAAGACCCCCTTCAAAGTTTTTAAAACTTTTTGTCAAGTTTTGGAATACTTTGAATAAGAAGCATGGTGGTGTCTTCAACGGGGCGCATGACTGTTCGGGTGCACGAGTACTCCGCGCTTCAGTGGTGGGGCGCATGCTCCTCTCAGTTAATGCAAATGATAATGCTTCGATGTAACCAAAAGGATTAATGATGATCTTTTTAGATTTATTTGCAGTTATCACTTCATGGAACCCGAGGCGGTGATTGATGTCACTCCTCATCGGTTTCCGCGTATGCATAAGCCAATAAATAGGCGTCTGATGGAGAGAGAGAGGGTTCTTCTCCACTTTGCTTTCTTCTTCTCTAGAGTTCTCCTTTTCGTAAAACCCTAAATTCTTCTTTCACGAGATGGCCCCCAAGACTCCTCACGGTGGTGCTGGCAAGGGGAAGGAGCCTGCAGAGTTCGTCGAGGAGGATGCTCCAGTCACCATCGTGACTCCGGCCGACGTTCGACCTGCCATGACGGGTGGGTGTGATCCCTCAACTTTTTAGACGAGTCTGGAGCACATGGATGAGTTGCATCATGTTGCTGTGTCCTAACTCTTTACCGCCGATGCGCATGGACTTCTGTCCTGATGATGCGCTGAGGTTATTCCGCCGACGCGCGTATGGGTTTAGGCCCTAATTATGTGCCGAGGTTTTGCTGCTGACGCGCATGGATTTAAACCCTGATAATACGCCGAAGCTTCACTGCTGACGTGCATGGGTTTAGACCCTGATGATGCGTCGAAGCTTCACTGCTGACGCGCATGGGTTTAGACCCTGATGATGCACCAGGCTGCTTGACATACCCAATATTATGTCTTCTTAAGGCTTCTGTGTCGCCTGACTTTTATTTTTGCTGTGTCAGTGTCGATGGCTATCCCTTTGCTGAATGAAGTCCTTCTGGATGCTTCTCTTTGCCAAATGGGAGTTGATTTCGACGAGGAGGTTATTAACCCTGCGAAGGCTGCTATCCTACTGAATCAGCCTTCCAAGAGACAGCTGTAAATCCGGGATCAGTCATCTATTTTCCTCCAGAGTATGATAGAGAGCGGCAAACTGTCCGTCGGGTCCGAGGATGTGACTTTCTTGAAACCTACCTTTCCATTTGGTGACCGCTTGACCTGCACCGAGGCGAAGGTTCTGAAGATCAAGGAAGACTGGTTCTTGTCTGTGAAGGGCATGGTCCTGTACATATGACAACTCGAACGCCAATTGTCGCTGACGGCCTTCTACCGTTTGGCTTCCAAGAGAAGGATGTCATTGGAACTTACTCCTTCTCAAGGAGGGGCAGTGGGGGGTACCCTTTCGATTGATGTTACCTCGAATCAAAGGGATACCTTAGCCGCCTCGCGAGTCGGGCCCTCGTTCAGTTGCCGAACTTTGCGCCCTGGGAGCCTTTGTAGTGATGTCCCTAATGACACCTTTGCCTTTAGCGCTTCGACCTTTGCAAATCAGATGCCAACATTGAAGATTAAGTATCCGAAAGGTGGCTTTAGGGTTGAAGGTTGGTGTCACCATGTGCCGAAGTCGGACGAGTTGACCCTTTGGGTGTTGTCAAAGTTCATGGCTGAGCTTAAAGAGATTGGGTTGACGGCCGCTATCCGTGCCACACAGGCCGGCGTGGATCTCAACAAGCATATGTTTCTTACACTCTTGGAAATGTTCAATACCCAGACTAGCACTTTCTTTACTCTAGTGGGGGAGTTGGGATTGGCTCTACATGAGATGTACGAGGTGTCCAAGCTTCCCTGGGGCTCGGAACCGTACGAAGAATATTTTTCGACAAAAGAAAAGATCCTGGTTCAGGAAAAGAAGGACCCGGAGATGATGGCTGTTTTCAAAGAGGTGGCGAGCCATCATTATCTGCTGCAACGGAAGGACAAAGGCAAGTCACAGCCTCATGTGACTACTTGGAGGGATTATGTCTTCAAGCAGGACCTGGCGGACTCTACGAAGGTTCGGTTTACGACTCCACATGGACTGAAGCCCGCAGAAGTAACCTCCGAAATGAGCCGACTAGGCGAGAAGACTCCTCGTTCAAATGAGAGTGGCGAGGATGTATACAGCTGTTTCTGGCATTGCGTACACCGGATGTCATCCTAGGCAGTGTTGACTGCATACTTGATAATATGGCTCCGGGACTGTGTGTTCTCGGGTGGGTCAGGCTCTATGGAGAGGGTGACCTGGAACCTCATTTTGCCAGCAGTGAATCTGGTTTTTGGTCGCCCTTTGGCTCTCCTCCCCGCGATGGTGTGTAACCTACTGCGGGGTTTGAAGGATTTCGCGGATGACGTGGTCCATGAGAGGGACAGGAAAGATAACTTTCCCTACGCTGAGCTATCATTCTATTATCTGATGGGATGGTTGATTCTGAATCACCCGAACGTGATGAGTTCGGGTCCTGAAGACGATCACGTAGAAGTTGACACTTTTATCCGTCGCTTCTACAAGAGGAAGTGGCTGCACACCGGCGTCTCCGTCTGTATGAGAGTCTTGTCTTATCTTCAGGGGTGGGAGATCGTCAAGGTCAGTCCCATTTTCAAAGATTTCGAGGCTGACCAAGATTTGGAGGACTCTGGTGAGGATGCGATCACTCCGCCAAAATAGGGTTTCGTTGGTTGCAGAGTATTCGGCCTTCCCACTTGGTCTACTAATACCAGAATAAGTGTTATCTGGAGCCATATCTACCGAGCCGGTTTGCTCGCCAGTTTGGTTACACCCAGCTAATGTTACGGAACCCCAGTAACAATCTGGGGTTTGCTGGAAGTTGCTGATGGAGCCCGGGGTTGGCAATATTACAATGTCGGGTGCAATAGGGTTCGTTTTAATACACCAGTTCACAACCCTCGGCCATAGATCCTGTATTCGGCCGTTAAGCTGTATTGTGCCATGAATACTGTGCCTCCTGATTACAATAAGGAGACTAGTTTCATCGTTGGAACTCAGCTAGAGGCTACGAAGAACATGTCAGCAGCGGCCCGATCATATCGTCCACCAGAGTTGGCGGGATATCCGGCTGCTGCTGCAGCATAACGGGAGGCACTCGGGAAGATCTTCCTGCTAGGAAGAGGCGGGCTGACGCAGAAGTCGGTTCGTCTGTACCAAAAAGGCCAAAAAAATGACGACTCCAAAGGCTACGGGAGTGCCGCCTGTAACACCAATGGAATCAGTTCCTGCTGAGGTAAAGACGTTCTCCATAATCTGGCTCCTTCTGTCATTTTTGTGACATATGCTTTCCTTTTGTAGGAACCGTTGAAGAAGAAGACCCGGGTTTCGAAACCGGGCGTCAGTAAACCGAAGGGGGTTGTGAGATCTTCTGATGAGCGCATTCCTCCGATTGTAATGGCTCCCGTGGAGGAGAATCCTGACAACGTCGTTCCTGCAGAGATTTTACTATCTCCATAATATGTTGGAAGGGAAGCTGAAGATGCAGCAGTTTTCGAGATGGTGTAAGCCGCCGTGGGGGCCTCTGTCATTGAGGACCCAGCTGATAAGGGGCTTCCGGATGAGGAAGTGGAGTGGAGTTCGTCGTCTTCAGATGACATTCCTCCTGAGATGAGTGAGCCTGTTTCAGGAGCAACAGACATGATTGAAATGGAGGAAAGGGCTGATTCTCCTCCTTGTCATAATGAGGGGAGGTCGGCTGTATCGTTGCCGAGCCCTACCCCAGACTCAGCAGCGGGGGCTGAGGTGGCTGCCGACGAGGAGGCAGCGACAGATTCTATCCCCACGGAGGGATCCGATGAGGAAGGTGAGACTCGTCCGCCGTGCCTGACTCTAGGGGAACCGAGTCAGGAAACAAGTACTGATCTCGCTGCTTTGCCAGAGGGGGAAGGTCCCGTGCGGCCTCCTGATAGTGTGTTGGAGATGGAGGAGATATCCCCTAACGTCGGAGGTCCCTCCGAGCTTGGGAAGGGCAAGGGTTTTCTGGAACCCCCTGTTGCTCCTACTACTTGGGGCACGATATCGACGCCCCTTTCGGCTCCTTCCGCTCTCTTGGCTCCTCGAGCCAGTGGCAAAATTCAAGCCCCCGTTGAGGGAGAGTCCATTGATGCCGTGGTTTCAGCCTCGCAGATTGAAGCCGGCCGGTCTTCTTTCGGTCCGCCGTCTAGAGCGGCTCCTCCAACTCCTGCTATGACACCACAAGTGTTGGCGGATGCAAATGAGTACGTGAAGTTTATCGTTGAGACGGTGTACAAGATGCTGTAGAGGGGCGTATCGACAGTGATGAATGCCAATGGGAGTTTCGCAATGGAAAAAACTATGGAGCTCCCTCATATTGGTCTAATACGTTCCTACCAGGGCCATGATCATATGGCCGAGATTCTGGAGGCATCGGTGGCCGAGCTCGACCAGCTGCTTTTCGAGTTTCAGTGTGTCCAACTGTAGGAGCGTAAAAAGTGCTTCAAAGAAAGAGTCAAAGTGATAGATCATTCCACTTCAATTGAGCCACTTTACGCCGCAGAGAGGCTAAATACTTTACGCCCAAGACAAGGCTAATCACTTTACACCTAAAGCAGGCAGATCATTTTACGCTCGGGTCTACACCCATGGTTTTACGCCAAGGACAGATCAGCCACTTTTACGCTGGACAAAGCTGTCAAATCTCGTATTTAATGCAAACTCTGACATGGAGATATTAATGATGGCATATATCACAGAATTCAAAGGGATTTATTTTTACACAGAGACCAACGTTATCGTTTAGTATGTGGATTGAGCTACTTTATGCTCACACTATGGCTTCTTTTACGCATGAAGACTATACGAGCTTTTACGCTCAACAGTTGACGTGTGCGTAAAGTCTATTTGAGCTACTTTTACGCTCAAGGTTATTTAACAACCACTTTACGCGGGAAGTCTATGTCAGGGCTGTTTTACGCCTAGTCTACTGCTTTACGCTCAGAATAAATTGGGGTTGTTTTATGCCCTATTCTTCTGACCAGCTTGGAACGTGGTTTACCTACATGGCTTTCATGCCGCACATCCCGAAGAACGTGTGTACATGCATCCTATTCTTAATAAATGATGGGACACGTGTCAACATATACAGAGGATGACTTTGGTCGTGGGTGGCGGTTGTTGGCGTAAAGACGAAACTTTCGCTGAGTTTTTACGCACAAGCGCCCAAGCCTATAAATGGACTTATTTTTCTCAAGACAAGACACACAGAGACATGAGGGAATACAGAGATCAGAACTTAGAGATTTTGATTTTCGAGAGCATTCTTCTTCAACCTTTCTTCCAGAACAGAGTGAAGCAAAGCAAGAAAGTATTCGGCCTCGCCATCAGTGCCCAAGTGCGTCGATACCTTTCTGGTGACTTAGTTCTTCCGGTTGTTCAATCTCAAGCAGCGATCTTCATCATCATCATATGGTTCAAGGAACAAAGTGATCATTTACAGATCAGACTTCCATAGCAATACTTTTCCAGAATCAAATTTGTACTTCTTGTACTTTTTCTCGTTTTATTTTCAAAATTCGACTTCCAGACATTTTGTTAAGTGAAACAAAAATGGCGACTCTGCTGGGGACGACCTTCTCCTCTGACGAGAAGGCAATTGCTCAATATGATGATGTTTCGGTCGGTTCGACCAAGAAGACTCTGGTTGTACACTTCGACCAGACTGCCTATGGAGAAATGCTCCGAACTGGGGGTGGTTCTCGCTACTCCAATGTTTAAAAATCTCGCAAAGCAAGAAAAGTTTGGATTCCTAAATCCAAAATAGCTTTTGATCTCTCTGTTGCTGCTAGTGGCAAGGGAATTCTTCCCACTCCTGTCGTAGGGGCTCCCGTTCGTAACGAGGCAGTCCTTACTTCAGAGTTGCACTCAAAGTGTGATGATTTATCTCCCGTTTGTAACGGTAAAGATAATCAGGTTTCACGCCCACTGCGTAGGAACCAGGTTTTATGCTCAGTGGATAAAAACTGACTTTTACGCTCAGTACATAAAGATGAGTCTCCCATTTGTAATGTGGCAGACTCTAATGCTTCTGAGGGTAAGAATAAGTCTACCGTCTGTGACGTGGTAGACACACACAAGTTACGCTCTTCGCGTAAAGGAAAATCTCCCGTCTGTGACGTGGTAGATAACCAAATTTTACGCTCTACGCATGAAGGTATGTCTCCTGTCTGTAACAGTGTAGATAAAATTCGCAAAGATGTTTACACATCTAATATAAATATACCTAAACGTGTGCAGCATAAAAATGATGTTGGTAAAAGTTCAGTTCTACACCAACAGCCTTCTCATACTGCTCCACGCAAAGTACCAAATTTACAAATTACACGCAATGAAAATGGAGTCCTCTGTGCTAAAAAATCTCAAGATTTACGCACACAACTCCAAATGCGTAGAAATGTACAATTTGGCTCTGCGAATGCTGCCAGTAATCTTCTTTATACACAGGGTACTAAACATTTTTCTACCCCTAATGTAATAAAGAAGACTACTCTCTCCACTCCTTCTGACTTACGTGAATTGCTAATACAAAAGCGTAAGAATAGACAATCTCCGGTAACATTTTCCCAAGAAAAACATCATTGTGATTATCATCAGGTTGTGATCAACTGTTGTTGTTCGGCTTCAAAACGGTTAGTTTTTGATCGATTAAGTTTTATTTTGCCTCAACATCAAGCTGAAGACCAAGAACATGAGCTGTCATATGCATCAGTCAACATGGCATCTCATACTAACAGAGGGCGACGTCCAAGATGGAATACGTCCCAAACCCCAGGTCAACAACAGTTCAACAGACTTCTTGATTCTTTTGAGGGGGTATATCAAAACACTCGATCAAGAAGACAAAGACAAATGCAGGCTTCTGATTCAGAAGCTGGGGGTACTCAATTTTTTGAGTCTGATACCGATAGTGTGGATTCATACTTCTATACTGATCCCTCTATATCTTCAAGAGAGGTTGAATCATACGTTGTTGGAGATGAACCAGAGACCTCATCTGTTAATACAGAACAGCGTCTTACTACTGTTGAGCAATCACTGAAGGACATGCTTAACATGGTACAAAATATGCATCAGATAATATTGAATCAGCAAACTGCTCAGCCGACAGTAATAGCACCAGTACCAGTAGCAGCACTAACTCAAGATAGTCAAGGGACTGAAATACCTTTGAATATTCAGGAGCCTGCTGTTAATCAAAATTTTGCATCTCCAGATTCTATCATGCCTGAAGACGTACCACCTCCAGTGGGGATTATGGTACATCCAACAACTATTTAATCAAATGTGCTTTCACAAACTAGTGAGGCCATTCAAGCAGTGCGTGAACTCAAAGCACAGTTTGAAGTCTTGAGGCACACAGATCAACTCCAGAGGTTAGGGATTAAGCAACCTTATCCTTCTCATTGGAATGATGTACCCTTTCCACCGAAATTCAAGCCACAATCTATGGTTTTGTTCGATGGAAAAGCATCTCCCAGTCAATATATCAATTACTTTGATATTATGACTGTGCACTTGCAAAAAATGACCCTCTTCTCACTCGAGTGTTCATCGGGTGCCTGACGGGTTCAGCTTACGACTGGTATCGTAGCTTACCCGATAATTCTATTTCATCTTTTAACGAATTCAAGACAATGTTTCTCTCCCGCTTCTATGAAGGAGGTATGGACATGAACATGTCCTCCTTGATAGAAATCAAACAAAAGGAGAAAGAAGATACTCGGACGTTCATCAAACGTTTCTGACATGCTACTCTAAAGATGCCTCCTGGTATGCCAAATTCAGCGTTGATTGATACATACAAGATGAATCTGCGGCCATCCATTACTGTTTTCACGGGTTCCCAATTCACAGATTGGGCTTCGTTCATCATAGCAGCAGTTTCTGTCGAGACCAATGGTAGGTTAGCTCGTGAACATGGGATAATTTTTGCCTCAGATGATAGAGGAAAGAAAAGTAATCCTGGTAATAACCCCGATAATCGTAATGTGAAAGGAAAAGATATCCTCATGGTTAATCTTTCCAAGAATAAAACGATGCCGAATAGTCAAGAATCTTCCAGGCCAAAGGAAGAATACTCTTTCGATGAGAGCGATATCCCAGGGATATTTCAGTGTCTGGTGAAGAGTGGCAAACTTCAGATTCTAGAGCCAAAGAGGCCTAATGAAATGAATCTAACTGACAATCCCAAATATTGTATCTATCATAGATACATTAATCATCCTACCAGTGCTTGCTATGTCCTGAAAAAAATAATCCAGGAGCTGATAAATGGCGGTGCTATCGCCTTAACTAATGATGACCATACGGTTACAACCAATATGGTTTCTCTTCAGTTTGGAGATTTTCCTCCACAGCAAGTCCCAGATGGAATTATCCTAAATTCGAAGGCGATAATGAAGATCGTGAATATCCCGTCTGCCAGAGAAGAAAATGCAGGATTGCTGCCACTCACACTAAAGAATGGTGAAATCATGTGGGTACATCCTGACTTAGTGCCTGAATTGGAAAATGAAGGTAAAACTTCAAAATCCAAGAAGGGTAAGAAGGTCAAAACCTGCAACATGATTTCTCATGATATTCCAGGTCCCGGTGACTTGGATCAGCTATGGGATGGCTTTCCTTTAGAAGATAGATTGAGAGGACTGAACATCTGTCCTCCAAGTCTAGCCCCTCCTACCAAGCTCAAGCTCATCAGCAGTGGTTAGCCATGAACAGTGTTCCTTTATATCGGACACAACAAGTCTTTGCTGCTTATGAAAAAGCTCCGACAGGGATTTTTTCTCGTATCCCGAATCCTTCTCCTCTTGTGGCTACAGAGACATATATTCCTTCTCCTGTGGATATAGAGATCTCTTCTTCTTCCTCTGTGGAACCATTTGCTAAAAGTCTACTGCCCATTTATCTGTACAATCAGTAATCTGTCCTTCTCATAAAGAAAATGGGTTATGACTTTCAGAAGGCAGAAGGTTTGAATTATGATAAAGGAATATGACTTCCTTTACAAATTCAAAATCAAAAATCCACGGTTGGACTGGGTTCTGAAATTCCTCACAACAAACCTTACAAGAAAAAGGTTAAAGGGAGGAAGACTAAATCCTGTAATATGGTACTTCCTTCTCTTGAGTCTGAGGAAGAAACTTTTGCTGGTACAAGATCTGGGAAAGAGTACCACAAAGATTATGAAGGATCTTCCAAGGAAGTAGAAGATGTAGTGGAAACACTACCAGCTCAACCTTCTCCTGTTCCTGCTAAACCCTCGGTAGTTGAAAAAGGAAAACAGAAAGTAGTACATTTTGACGTTCCATTGAAGTCTGCTTCCAGTCAGGGGGTGGTGATGAAACCTTACAAATTTGATATTCTAGCTCAGTTAGCCAATACTCCGGCTAGACTATCTATATTTGAACTGCTTCGCCTTTCTAGAGAAAGCAGGGAGACTTCGAGTGAAGCTCTACTTCAGGCAGATTCATGCTTGGCTCAACTCAAGAGTCCTGATAATACTCCAGTTTCATGTCCGTAATGTCATAGTGTGATGGAAGCAATTCCTAACATCACCTTTACACAAGAAGATATACTGTTGAAGCATAACAAACATGATAGGCCTTTGTGCTATACTGGGTATATTGGATCTACTGAAATTGACAGGATCTACATTGATCCTGGGTCTTCAATTAGCATAATTCTTCAGAGTATGCTAAGACCCCTGAGGATTCCTACTAGTGATTTGACTTATACTAGTACTACGATAGTCGGTTTTTAACTCTAGCAAGAGTAAACCACTGGGGAAGATTCGTCTGCAGATTCTGATTGGCGATCTCCGAACTATGGTAACCTTCTATGTTATCAACTCAGACGCATCCTACAATATCCTTCTTGGAAGACCATGGTTACATGAGCATAATATCGTGCCTTCAACTCTCCACCAATGCTTTAAGTATATTGATTCCCAAGGAGTTGTGAAGACTGAGTTTGCTGATATCAATCCTTTCAAAGGTGTCGAAGCCTATTTTTCTGATTCAAGGCTTTATAAACAAGAGCATATGAAAGAGATATCAGACATAACTGAGGATCAATCATCTACTGAGGATCAGTCTCTTGATGAAGATCCTCCAGAAGAGCAACCTTTGAAGATCATAGTCAAGGGACGAATCCAATCCCAACCTGTCAATGATCAATCTTTGATAATCAAGGTTAAAAGAAGAACTCAAACTTCATCCGAGGAATCAATAAATATTCCTGCTAAGAATCAAGTTCAACCTTTTGTGATCAAAGTCAAAGGGCGTACTTCTTGTACGAATGATCCACAACCACCATTGATTGTCAATCTTGGCAAATCTACGCAGAAGATGGATAATGGTCCACTGTTGATTAATCCGAAGCGTAGTAATCAGATTGTAAATGATGTAAATATTGATCATTCTGTACCTTTTGACATCAATGAAGATTTTTTTTTTTCGAGTATATGGCTGTCAAGTTTATTGAAAGAATGACTTTATCTTCGGATAAGCAAAGTTATCAATATAAAGGCGACATAGAGCCAGAAAAAACTTTATACATTGATCATAAGGAAAATACTTTTCCTCCTCATATAGATATTGGACCTTATGCTCAAAGGTTCCTGACATCTTCTCCCTATCTTCTACCTGTAGTCGCTTTATCACAAGCCTGTGTAACTTTTAGACGTCACGAAGAATCTTATTTCGTGGTTCCGTCTAACAAGAAAAATAAGCGCCAAATTGTGTTTGGGCTGGCTAGAAATATCCCTGTTGCTCAGGCAGATGAGCTGAAAGATAAAGATAAGGGAAGAATCCGAATTGACAAGTATAGTCAACAATCTATCAAGATTATCCAGAACATGGGATATGATTTAAAGACTATAAAAGGTCTCAATCAAGGCAAAGGTAGACGACTCCCGTTATATGGTGATCCGTTTTATCAGAAGACTCGTCATGGATTGGGATATGATCCATCCCATATGTTTAATGACGATATACAAGAGGAATTCTCTTCTAATTCCTCGCAGTCATCAGATTCGAAAGAAATCAAATTCGTCGAATCGGATATATCTCATTCTTCATATGATGAATCCAGACAAATATTCTCAGTCAATATGGTTCAAATTGATGGTGAATCAGAGCCACTCGAGAATGATCCTTGGGCTCAACAGATGGATACTTAGTGGGAACTCCGCTTTGAACAGCGACAGCCACCTACAGAAGATGAGATTATCCAGATTGATGTTGGAGATGGAACTACGTCCAAACCAATATTTATCAATAAGCATCTTTTCGAAGTTAAAAAGGAAGAGTTGATAAAACTTATCAAAGAATATATTGACACCTTTGCATGGAGTTATGAGGATATGCCAGGATTAGATCCTAGAGTTGCTACTCATAAACTCAATATTTTTCCCAATGTCAAGCCTGTAAAACAACAGCAACGGCACTTTAGACCAGATATGATGGATGCAATTGAAGCAGAAGTCAAAAAGTTGATTACATGTGGGTTTGTTCGTGAAGAACAACACCCGGATTGGGTTGCCAATATTGTTCCTGTTATGAAGAAGAACGGAAAGGTCCGAGTTTGTATAGATTATCGAGATCTTAATGCAGCTTGTCCAAAGGACGAATTTCTACTTCCAATTACTGATGTCATGATAGACAATACATATGGTTTTGAACGCATGTCTTTCATGGACGGATTCTCAGGATACAATCAGATCAAAATGCATCCAGAAGATGAGAAGCATACTACTTTTCGTATACCCCTTGGGGTTTGTTGCTATACGGTTATGCCGTTTGGCCTTAAAAATGCCGGCGCTACGTATCAACGGGCTATGAGCAATATCTTTCAAGAACATCTACGGAAAATAGTTGAATGCTACGTAGATGACATTGCTGTTAAAAGTCGGTCAAAGAATGATCACATTCAGGACTTGAAGACAGTATTTGGATTGATGCGCCAGCATCAATTGAAAATGAACTCTACTAAGTCTTTCTTAGGGGTTTCTAGTGGCAAGTTTTTAGGATTGGTTATTACCTCACAGGATATCCATGTTGATCCCGATAAGGTTAAAGCAATTCTTGAAATGCGTCCTCCTCGTAATCTGAAAGAACTCCGTGGCTTTCAGGGTCGTATTGCTTATATCAGAAGATTTATATCCAATCTCTCTGGGAGATGCCAACCTTTCTCCCATTTATTGAAGAAAGGTGTATCATTTGTTTGGGATGAAGCGTGTCAGAAAGCCTTCAATAATATTAAACAATACCTTACAAATCTACCTGTTCTGGTACCTCCAGTAGTAGGAAGACCATTTTTGATATATGTTCGAGCCTTGGATCATTCACTTGGCGCTCTTCTTGCACAGAAAAGTGATATGGGTCATAAACAAGCAATATATAATCTGAGCAGAATGATGGTCGGAGCTGAACACAGGTATACTCCTGTGGAAAAGGAATGTCTAGCCTTGGTTCTTGCCGTCCAAAAGACAAGACATTATTTCCAGAATAAATCCCATTCGAGTATTGATGAGAAAACCAAGCATTCTTAACTCCAGGTTAGCCACCTGGGCGATGTTGCTTACTCCTTATGACATGGTTTATATACCTCAAAAATCAGTAAAGGGTCAAGCATTAGCTGATTTCTTAGCTGCTCACCCTATACCGGAAACATCGAAGTTATATGAGGACATTCCAGATGAAGTCGTGGATTATAACATGACTTTGAAGAATGATATATGGCAATTATATTTTGATGGAGCATCACGAGTGGGACCTAAAGGCAATATTGTCTCTGGGGTAGGAATCGTCTTGGTTTCTCCTGACAAAATGGTCATATACCGTACCTATTCTCTTAATGAGCCATGCTCCAACAATGTAGCAGAATATAATGCTCTATTGATCGGTCTCCAAGTAGCAAAACAATTGGATATTGAATTCCTAGAGGCTTATGGAGATTCTCAATTGATCGTTAATCAAGTCAGAGGGACTTATAAAGTCAGAAATCCTGATCTCATTCCTTATCATCAGGTGGTAGTCGAATTGGTCCTTTCATTCAAAAGATTCTTCATTGAATTTGTACCACATTTTCAGAATATGGAGGCTGATGCTCTTACTTGCTTAGCTGCAGACTTGGCTGTCCCAATCCGAAGGCAAAATACAATTACTTTGTTGGATCGAGACTTGTTCTGTGTGAAAAATAATCTGCATATTGAACAAAGTTATGTCACAGAGTCAAGTTCCCAACAGAAGGATTGGAGAACTCCATTCATTGATTACGCAGTTCATGGAATTTTGCCTGAAGATCCTAAAGAAGCTGCATCAATCAAGAGACGATCGTTTAGATTCTATTATGATTCATCTTTGCATATGCTATACCGTCGTTCATATGATGGACTCTTGCTGCGCTGTCGCTCAGAAAGTGAAGCCAAACAAATGCTGCGAGAAGCTCATGATGGTATTTATGGTGCTCATCAACCGGGTCCTAAATTACAAGACCGTATTCGAAGAATGGAGTATTATTGGCCTTCTATGATAGCAGATGCTGTAGACTATGCCAGAAGATGTAAAGCATGTCAGATTCATGCTGATTTTATTCATCAGTCGTCTGAATTTCTACATCCTACAGCAGCCTCTTGGCCCTTCGAAACTTGGGGTATGGATATCATTGGTCCTATTAACCCTCCTTCTGTCAAGGGACATCGATTTATATTAGCTATAATCGATTACTTTTCTAAGTGGGCAGAAGCAGTTCCCCTTGCTGAAGTGAAAACATCTAATGTGATCAGTTTCATCAAGCACCATGTCATTTATCGCTTCGGGATTCCTCGACGAATAATTCATGACAATGGTCCACAATTTGCCAGTCAGGCATTTTATCGGTTCTGTGATAAGAATCGAATTCAGAATTTGGCTTCTACGACTTATAATCCAGCTGCTAATAGTTTAGCCGAAGCTTTCAATAAGACGATCATCAAACTTCTCAAAAAGTTTCTCTCTTCTAATAAACGTGATTGGAATGAGAAACTTGGAGAATGTCTATGGGCTTATCGAACAACAGTCCGAACTCCTACTGGTTTACACCATTCTTATTGGTTTATGGATGTGAAGCTGTCCTCCCATTAGAAATCCAGATTCCATCCCTTCGAATAGCCATTGCTAATGAGCTAACTACAGAGAATAATGATCGCTTACGACTCCAAGAACTTGAAGGATTGGATGAGAAGCGTCTTCAAGCACAACAGCATATTGAACTATATCAAGCCCGTATATCTCGAACTTTCAATCGTAAAGTTAAAGAGAGGGTATTCAAGATTGGCGAACTGGTATTAGCTGTTCGAAGACCGATGGTGATGACTCATAAAAGCAAAGGGAAATTCCAAGCAAAATGGGAAGACCCTTATGTAATTGAGACTGTGTTTTCCAATGGCGCCTATCGGTTATCAAAGCCTAATGGAGATCTACTCATGATGCCAATCAATGGCAAATTTCTTAAGAAATACTATGTATAGAAAAAAAAGAAGAAGACATAATGAAAATAAAGTTTCTTTTATATTTATTTTTGTTCAAGACAAAAGATTAAGGACGAGGGCCACTCCCTTTCTTATTGAATACATAGTCAGCCAATGCATAGAAGGCATCGTTTCCTGAACTCATGAAGAATTTGTAGACAGCCATCCTCGATGCTTCTTCTTCAGGAGTTTTCCCTGGCTCTACTAAGAAAGCAAGGATGTCTTGGGGTGGCTTGGGCGAAGAAGAGCTTCCACCTATTTCGGTTGGGCCTGATACGGTGGGTTCAACGGGGCACGTCTCAATGATGTCCTCAATTTTCCTGGAGACTTCATTCTTTTGTCGTACATCCTCGGAAGACATTTCTAATAGAGGAGGAGAAATAAGAATGAAATGTTACAAGCAGTTCTCACCTATTTATAGAAGAGGACTATAAATGAACCGGTCTTTGAAATTGAGAACAACCTTTCAATGTTTTCTTTTTCCGAAAGTTATGTTGATTCATTCATACAATGATATGGACCTATATGCTCATGACATCTGTCTCGTTATTTTCCAGCTACCAAGGTTTGGTTAAGCTGATTTCTTGTCTCCTGGGAAAGGGATTTTATATCTTCTATTTTATCAACTGATTAGAAAGTGGGATTCGTTATTTACCATGTTTCCATGACCTTTGGATAAATACTATATCTACTTACTTCTCCTATCTATCATTTCTATTTGACCTCTGCATAGATATTAATCTAATTTTCTTTTGAGTTCATATATACTACTATGTCCATATTACCTCTGATAGTATTATATACTCTAAAAACAGAAAATAACATTTTATTTATCTATCATGTCCATTTTATATCCAGATAGATACAAATCATTGAGCATAGAAGCTTATCATTTCCATTCCCATATCATCAAAAAAAGTCTATTACATTTCTTAGACTTTCTTACAAATCATAATGGAAATCTATTACATCTTGGATTTTCATTCTATACACACAACGACAGCCTAATGGAGATCTATTTCTTCTTTGGATCTTCTTCGTCGGATTCGTTGTTGGTGTCAATTCCTTGCTGTCTGAGCCTCTATGGCGACCAGAACAGTAGGAATCAAACTCTAGTCTTCTCTCTCAGACGAGAGGAGAATCCCAGAGTATGGCAGCCCGAAGACGTATTGCTGCCAATACAACTGGTGGAGGAGTGGCAGCCCCTCAAAGGAAATAGGAATGTATCCAGCATTGGGATACAATTCCTAGTCCTGCCGTGAAAGAAACTCTACTACCCGATTTCTCGGGATAGAGTTGACTCCACCATCCAACTCTCCGTGTATAAAGGCTCTTCCTACCAACAGAGGAAGACCCTTCTATCTCACAAAGAGTTCTGAGTTGTCTGATTTGCGCGTCAAAAGTGCATGAGCTCCCTGATGTTGATGCCAGAAGCATGCTCCTCACAGCATCAAAGTCACCAATGCCGGTTCTGGAAAAGCTCTTTAGCCAAACTTCTGCAGAAAACAACAAACAAGAAGTATTTTAAACAGAAGTACCATCAGATGCATATGAGACGCTAATTAAAAAACAGATGCTCATGCGTCTTGTTTTATCTTCAACAGACTACAAGGCATTTTACGCCAGTATCTCAGGTGTACCACCATTCAACAAGGCTTCTAGGCCGTTGCTTCATGTGCACTTCCTTAGCAAGGCTTTTTATGCTCGTCAAGATTTACGCTCATGAGCAGCTGTTTTCAAAAAAAAATTTCAAAAGGCAGATAATTGCTTACGATCGGACTTACCACTTAGGTCAAATGGTTTGGCTCTAATAGTGGATGAATCTACATCTGATGATTGGGCGTACAAAGGAACGCTATTGGAAAGCATCGCCATTGTCATTTGTTGGAGAACAATATTGCAAAAAGTTATCTTCAGAGGAATGAGAATAAGAATATATGAAACATTCTCGGCTATTTATAAAGACTGAAGAAACTGTTGGGAGTCTATTTCGGAAAAAGATCCTATTAAAAAGCTCTCGTGACCACAAGACAGATGCCACATGTCGGTTTGTTTCTTGGGAATGAACAACCATAGAAGCAGTCAAAATAAGTGTTGAACAGTTCTATGTACCAACAGATGAGATGAACATCAGACTTTATTTATAAAAAAGGGGGGAGTGAACCCCTACATATAAGAGAGTCGCAATACATAGAATATTATTTTCTCTCTCCTTCGTTGGGTTGACAAAGGGAGGCACCTAACTCGCACATGTTGCGAATCCCAGAGCGACGTATCAGATTTAAAAATGACTCTGCATCTCCTGAGCCCTCATATGCAGTTGGGGGACCACCATCGATACGATTGAAGACTGCTGGAGTTAATCCGAAGCACTCTACAAAGTTGCGTGCTCGCTCAAAGTCAATCCTTGAGCCCGCAGCCTCTTCATTGTTAATATCCTTCTTTGGCGCCATGTCACTATGAGGATGAATGGCAAGAGTGAAGAATTTCTTCTTATTTATACAATTAAATCAACCCTTCATATTCCTCGTTGGAAACTGCTCATTATTAATGCAAACTCAGAAAAGCGAAAAGGCATTCGAAAGTTCCAAGAAAGAAATTCATTGTGACGGTTAAGTGTTGACCGACACTATTGGAAATTACGCCGACTGTTGGATGTCCCCGCTTTTACGCGGATGACTGTTGCGTATCCCGAATTTTACGCTGACTAGTCAAAACTCAATTTTTTACGCTTCTGCTCAAAGTGTTCCAAATTTTGGAGATGTTTGAAAACTTTGAAGGGGGTCTTATAGGAGCGTAAAAAGTGCTTCAAAAAAAGAGTCAAAGTGATAGATCATTCCACTCCAATTGAGCCACTTTACGCCGCAGAGAGGCTAAATACTTTACGCCCAAGACAAGGTAATCACTTTACACCTAAAGCAGGCAGATCATTTTACGCTCGGGTCTATACCTATGGTTTTACGCCAAGGACAGATCAGCCACTTTTATGCTGGACAAAGCTGTCAAATCTCGCATTTAATGCAAACTCTGACATGGAGATATTAATGATGGCATATATCACAGAATTCAAAGGGATTTATTTTTACACAGAGACCAATGTTGTCGTTTAGTATGTGGATTGAGCTACTTTACGCTCATACTATGGCTTCTTTTACGCATGAAGACTATACGAGCTTTTACGCTCAACAGTTGACGTGTGCGTAAAGTCTATTTGAGCTACTTTTACGCTCAAGGTTATTTAACAACCACTTTACGCAGGAAGTCTATGTCAGGGCTGTTTTACGCCTAGTCTACTGCTTTACGCTCATAATATATTGGGGTTATTTTATGCCCTATTCTTCTGACCAGCTTGGAACGTGGTTTGCCTACATGGCTTTCATGCCACACATCTCGAAAAACGTGTGTACGTGCATCCTATTCTTAATGAAATGATGGGACACGTGTCAACATATACAGAGGATGACTTTGGTCGTGGGTGGCGGTTGTTGGCATAAAGACGGAACTTTCGCTGAGTTTTTACGCACAAGAGCCCAAGCCTATAAATGGACTTATTTTTTTCAAGACAAGACACACAGAGACAGGAGGGAATACAGAGATCAAAACTTAGAGATTTTGATTTTCGAGAGCATTCTTCTTCAACCTTTCTTCCAGAAAAGAGTGAAGCAAAGCAGGAAAGCATTCGGCCACGCCATCAGTGCCCAAGTGCGTCGATACCTTTCTGGTGACTTAGTTCTTCCGGTTGTTCAATCTCAAGCAGCGATCTTCATCATCATCATATGGTCCAAGAAACAAAGTGATCATTTACAGATCAGACTTCCATAGCAATACTTTCCCAGAATTAAATTTGTACTTCTTGTACTTTTTCTCGTTTTATTTTCAAAATCCGACTTCCAGACATTTTGTTAAGTGAAACACCAACGAAATGATCTCTCCGTCCTGATAGACGCAAAAAAGAAGAAGTTGATCGCTGAAACTGAGTCATCTTATCAGGCCACCGTGGCTGTCTGGGAACGCGACTTGGCCGAAACTGAGGCTGCGGTGGAGAGGCTATCTCAGTCTACGCAGGAGAAGGTGGAGTTGCGAGCTGCGTTGGATGCTAGCATAGCGGAGGTTAATGCCAGGATTCGCCTCTTTGAAGTCCAGCGGGTCCAACTCTTGTCAGATGCTGAGCGAGTCCAAGCTGAACATGTAGCATCTAAGGAGGAGGAAGCAGCTTTCACCCGCCAGGCTCTTTTCCTGGCCCAGCAGCAGCAACAGTTGGACGAGAAGCATGAGGATGACACTTCTACTGAGGCCATAGAAATGATGCGTCAAGAAGTTGAACGCCGAGTCCTGGCGACCGTAGAGACTCGGGCGGCAGCCTTGAAGCGTCGGATCGAAGAGCTTTCAGCTAATCCTGGTGATGCATAGGGATTGTAGTCTCTCCTTTTTTTTGTTATTTTGTGTAGTTTGCAACTCCTGCTGGGGATGTAATTCTTTACTTTTAAATAAAGAATGAAGAGTTTTATGGTATGTTCATTTTTGCTGTCATGAACTTGATGATTTGTACGAACTTATTATCTTTTGCGCACCTTGGTTTTTAGGTACAGATAATAAGTTTGAGAGAACCGACATGTTTGCTCAGAGGTAATGTGGACGTGGCAAATATGGGGTTCAAATGATGGAATCTTCCTACTCAGAGGTGTTATAGACGTGGTAGGAATGACTCTGGGGGGATACACAGAACTACTCAGAGGTAATGTGGACATGGAAGTTCTGTGATCAATGTACGAAAATACAGGGGTTGTCTGTACGAGATGTTTACTCAGAGGTAATGTGGACGTGGTAAACATGATAAGCAGCATAATCCTACATGGTGTCATATTATGTTTTGCTGGGCGTAGAAGAGCGACTCAGAGGTAATGTAGATGTGGTTGTTCTTCTACTGAGGATAGAACGCCACGGAACAGCTGGGTTCCGGAAGCGTAAGATTTTGTAGAAGGGAGGTGCACGTGAGCCCTGATGATTGGGTCCACAGACTCCCTTGTTGGATGGAGATAGAAGTACATGTCTGGAGGATGTCAAGAGTAGTACTTCTTTAGGAACTTGTCGTTGATGGGCATCATGACTAAGTCCCCATTGGGTTTGGCGAGACGGTAAGCACCGTTTGAGTATACCGTCTCTATGATGAAAGGTGCCTCCCACTTGGGCTCGAACTTTCCTGGTGTCTTGTGAGTAAACACTATCGGCCTCCTGACTGCCAGAACCAGGTCGCCTACTTGGAAAGTCCTCTGCTTGACCTTCTTGTTGAAAGCCTGTGATATACGGGCTTGATAGAGTTCGATGCGCTGTTGAGCTAGGTAGACATTTTTTGTCAAGTGCCTCCAGTTCTCGCAGACGGCGACGTTGATTGTCTTTCTCTGTGAGTTGATTTGTGATCGCTATACGGAGTGAGGGTATCTGGATCTTGAGAGACAGTACCGTTTCGCTCCCGTAGACTAAGGAGAATGGTGTATTGCCCGTCGGGGTCTGTATTGTTGTGCGGTAGGCCCAAAGGCATTCGTCGAGCTTTTTGTCCCAGTCGTGCTTGTTGGATGACACGACCTTTTTGAGTAGCCTGATGATAGTTTTGTTAAATGCCTCGGCCAATCCATTTGCTGCCGGATTGTAGGTGGTCGATGCCACGTTCTGAATGCGATTCTTGTCACAGAATCTGCTAAAAATATGGCTGATGAATTGTGGACCGTTATCGTGAATAATTCTCCGAGGTACCCCGAAACGGTAGATGACATGGTGCTTGATGAAGCTGACCACCCTAGAGCTCTTCACTTCTGCCAGTGGAACTGCTTCTGCCTATTTGGCAAAGTAGTCGATGATGGCTAGGAGGAAACGGTATCCCCTCGATGAAGGAGGGGTGATCGATCCTACAATGTCCATGTCCCAAGATTCGAAGGGCCAAGAGACGACCGTAGGATGTAGTGGTTCCGACGGTATATGGATGAAGTCGGCATGGAGCTGGCAAGCATGGCACTTCTTAGCATAGTCGACAGCATCGGCTGCCATAGTTGGCCAGTAGTAACCCATATGTCGCAGTCGATCCTGCAACTTAGGCCCAGGTTGATGAGCCCCGCAAGTTCTATCGTGCGCTTCTCGAAGGGCTTCGGCTGCTTCCTCGTTGGATAAACATCGAAGGAGAAGTCCGTCGTAGGAGCGTCGATACAGCATTTTAGTAGCTGTATCATAATAGAATCGAAGGAAACGCCTCCTGACTGAGACGGCTTTCTTAGGGTCCTCTGGAAGAATTTCGCAGATAGCGGAGTCGATGAACGGGAACCTCCAGTCTCGGACATTAACACCAGCACTTGTTGACATGGCTTGGGCCATTTGTGAGCATAGGTTATTTTTAGGACAGACCAAGTCTCGACCAACTACCGTGACGTAGTGTTGAGTCCCGAGGGGCACTGTCAATGAGGTTGCGAGGCCAGCCAGAGCGTCAGCCTCCAGGTTTTGTAACCGGGGTACGTGTTCTATGAAGAACTTGGTAAAGGTTAAAATATTATTCAATGCAACTTCATGGTAAGGAACCAGATCTTCATGACAAACTTTGTATTACCCTCTGATCTGGTTAACGACGAGTTTTGAGTCTCCCATCTAGAGGCTGATTGTTGGAAGAAGTCTCTTTTGGCATATATCAATTAAGGAGGAATCCGGATTACCGGACGGCAGCTTCATGGCGGTTTGGCGGAACCGCTCAATATAGTTCCTTGTCAGCTCTTTCTTCCTTTGAACGACGTCCATGAGGGTGGACATTTTGATGTCCTGTCCTACTTCGTAGAATCTCTCCAAGAACATGCGCTTGAAGCTGGCGAAGGAGTGGATGCAGTTGTCTCGCAGGTTGCGAAACCAGTCGAAGGCAACCCCTTCCAATGCCCCAATGAATAATCGTGTAAGGATGGCATCGTCATGGAGCAGATGGTCGATGGTGACCTCGAAGTAAGTGATATACCGACTTGCGGAGGTCTTTCCATTATATGGATTGATTTGGAATGGTTTATACTTTGGTGGGATGGGAATATCTCTCCACGCAACGGGATACGGTTGTCGTATCCTGAGGTCTTGGCAGTTTTCTCGGGCGTGGAACATGGCCCGGAGCTCCTGGACCTCTCTTCTTGCCTCCCTGGCTTCGTCTGCAGCGGTAAGAGCCGACATTTTAGGAGGTATATTGCCCGGGTTTGGTGCCGCTGAGTTTGAGTCTGTATTGACCGTGGGACCCAAGTTTGTTTGGCCAGACGTCCCTTCTTGCAGAGTAGGAAGGGCTGCTTTGATCTCGTCCACGGATTTGACCAAAGAGCACAGTATGGCTTCCAGAGTGTCGATGTATTAGCGATCACTGGGACCATCATGTTTGTCGTTTGTCATGAATGCCGTCCTGACATGAGTAGAAGTGGAAGGGACGGTGGATGACGTACACTCCGAATCATACCCCTGTAATGAGAAGTCATCGGGGTATGTGGAAATGTCTTTCTCTGGTTCGGACTCAGAAGGAACAGTACCCCCAGCTTTCGAGTTCGCCTCGTCTTGGGAATTGTGGACGCCTTCGGGGACGTCGGGATCTGCTGTATCTGATGGGAGAGTTGTTTCCTCCAGCTCGTTCTCTTGGAACATCGGATTGTCGTGGAGGTTCGGAGGAGTGCTAACCCTAGTTCCAGCAACCTTCAGTGATGTGGACGACAAATCTTCTACTATAGCGGATTTCGTCTTTGAACGGGTACCTTGGAAAACTTCGGTGGTGGGCACCCGCTTAGACGACAATCTCTTAGTCATAGTGGTTGAAATCTTCGGGCTGGAAACATTTGTCTTCTTCCCTCTCCCATCGGCGAAGATTTTCTGAGCAGAGTTGCAAAAGACAACGGAAAGTGCCTCATCTTCTGAACATGGTTGTTGTAGTCTTTGGAAGACGGACTGCCGGTCTTCTTGTACCGTCGCGTTATTGCAACAGCAGTTAACGATAACTTGGGTGCAGTGACGTCCGTGGGAGGACTCTTTGCACCCCGAGGCACCTTCTCTTTCCTTGCGTTTGTGGAGGATGGCCTCACGCAAGTCAGATGGGTCCGGATCGACCATGTTTGTTCCCTGGATTTTGGGAGACTTTTGGGAACCTCTCTGTCCGTTTGCCGCCGGAGGCTGGACTCGAGTGGTTCTGTAAAAATTCCCATCAGAGGCCCGCATAACAGTATATGGGATGCTCGGATGGTCAGAGGTTGGATCAGTGGACCGAGCTTGCCAAGCTCGTGCTGCCCTAGACTTCTTCACTCTAGTGCGTGAGGGCACATAGTAGGAAGAGTCTAAGTGGTGCGACATGTCTTTTTGGGAGCACAAGAGATCAGGACCATAGGAGAGGCGGTCGAAGACAGAGCCGCGTGGAGTAGGCATCATGCAGCTGGAATCAATAATCTTCATGCGGCTGGCAGTCGTAGCTGCATGGTCATCATTCATGCGGCTGGCAATCTTGGCCGCCTGAGTCTTCATTTTACGGCTAGTACCCTTGTTCGGTTTCTACCTGGAGCACATAGAATCACTCTTTGCCCCTGCAAGTCCAGTATTGTAGTACTTTCCTTTATCGGACTTGGGGACAACAGAGTCCTCTATGGCTTGAAGTGGGGCCGCATGAGAGTCGCCTTTGCCGTCTTGGGCAGCAGAGAGTACTCCATCCAGAGCTTGGGAAGGAGCAAATGACTTTGGCCTCTACTCTCTGCGAACCACCTTTGTGCGGGTTCGCTTCTGGACCGGGCCAGCGCTTCCTTCAGAGAGCATTTCTTCAAACGCCTGTTGGTCGAAGCGGACGACCATCTTCTGTTGTGTGGAGCCAAGTTTGGCTGCATCCAATTGTGTCACCAACTCCTCAGCCGTGGAGAAGTTTGTCCCCAGCAGAGTCGCCATCGTGTTTGCCATTAATTATAAAAGAACAGAACAATTATCGGAGGACTGAACTTAGACTCACAATACAAACTCGCTTGTACAAAGAAAGCCTAGGGACGAAAACCTAGGTACAGCATTCTAAGTATAATTGTTTATTTTAGATTATGGGGGGTGACGATAGAACCTCGAAAAAGCGACGGCAGCTCTGCCTTACTCCTTGGACGATCGGGTGCAGCCTTGGATCTGGAGAAGAAGTACTTGGCATTGATGAAGAAATGCTCTCTTTATTCTCTCTGGATCTGAACCGGGGGTCTCTCTCTCTATGTGTGTCTGTCCGTCCTTGCAAGGAAATGGCACCTTACTATTTATAAGAGTGGGGGGCATCTTAGGGTTTGTAATGATTGCCCATTCTCAAAAGTCGGCGGTCTGAAAGTTAATCTGGGCCGTCCATCTTACATATGATAGATTTAAGCAATTAATATAATTGTATTAAATTTCTGTAGATAATAAATGCTGATTGCCATGAATATTTATGACTTGTAATGGCCTGCCACGTGTCTAATTTGCTCGATTTGATTTGATCTGGGCATTCATTGCAACAAATCTGATTAAGATTTGTTAACACCCATAATACCAGAAAGATAATACTGCCACGTGTCTCAATCATCTTGGCAGAGACGCAGATGCGTGGGCCGCATGAAACTAAATGGCCGCATAAAGATGAGCAGCCGCATGGGAATGAACAGCCATATGAAGATGGGCAGCCGCATGGGGATGACCAACCGCATGAAGATGGGCATCCGCATGGGAGTGGGCAGCCGCATGCTGATGGGCGGCCGCATAAGGGATGCAGCCGCATGCTGATGGGTGGCCGCATAAAGGATGCAGCCGCATGCTGATGGACGGCCGCATAAATATAGCAGCCATATGCCTCGGGATTAGATGGATTCTGCCAGCTGTGAGAAGATTTTCTTCTCTTCCCTAGGAACGCGCCATTACGTCAGTCATTATTGCTCCTTTTTATCAGTGCTGTCATTTGTCAGAGCTGTCAGCCGTCAGGGTATTAAATGCTGCAAAAGACGAAGAAAAGAAGCTGTTGAAGGCTACGTGGCTCCTCCTTCAGCTGTATAGAGTTATTCGAGCCGCATAGACGCTTGAACCGCATGGATCCCTGAGCCGCATGGGCTCTCTGAGCCGCATGGGGGTCCTTGGCCGCATGAACCTTTCTTTTATTCTTTTCCATGCTTCTACAAGACCCCCTTTAAAGTTTTCAATTTACAAAATTGAAATACTTTGAATAAGAAGCATGGCCATGTATAAACTCCTCTGGCCGCATAAGATGTTCTGGTCGCATGGGTGTCTCAGCCGCATAGCCCCCTCGACCGCATGGCCATCTGAACTGTATGGTCGTTCCAGCCGTATGGCCATCTGAGCCGCATGGGCGTCTTGCCACGTCTTCATGCCATGTGTGTAAATCTTTTGCATTGATTGCTTTTGATCTGCTGTCAGATTCAAGGCCGCTTTTTGGGGCAGGATACCAAGAGTTTTGGCCTTTACTCAGTTCGTCTTGACAATCGAAGAGTCAGTTTTCATGCCGCACATGGATCGAAGCGCCCTCATTTTTGCCTATAAATACGAGAGTGTTCAATCGGAGTGATTTTTTTACTCTCTCTCTCGTCTTCAACTTTTGCTACCCTGATTATCTGTCTCTGTCTTTCTTCTTCGACCGTACGACCACCATGGCCCCCAAGTCTTCCAAAGCTGCTGCTGCAAAGGGCAAGAAAGTGGCTTCTTCGTCGACTACGACACCTAACGTGCAACCCGACGTCCACCCTACTTTTAAGGGTAAGGATTGGATGGAATATTTGAATGCTTTGAACCCTAAAAACCATGGCTCTGTTGCATAATTTATGCACAAGCCTTCATCCTTCGTCTTTTTTGAACTGCCCAAGTTCAATACGATGAAGCCGCATATGTTGTATGGGCCGCATGACCTTCTCATATCTGTGCCGCATGGGGCATGCCCCGTGTTTGAACCGTATGAGAAGGATTTGAGCCGCAGAAGCACTTCGAGATTTGATCCGCATGAAGTACTTTTAAACAGGACCGCATGAGCTCCTGATGAATCTGGGCCGCATAAAGCTTCGCTAAGACGTGCCGCATAAGCTCATCTGCTAAATAGAACCGCATAAGCTTTATCGAAGTAGTACCGCATGAGACCCAACTGAATTTGGGCCGCATAAGGCTACGTTGAATCGAGCCGCATAAGCTCATGGGAGCCTTTTAAGAAGCTCCAAGTGTTCTCGTTTTTTATCCGTCTTTTAATCCGGTTTCTTCTTTTGTTCTTTCTCCAGTAAATCTGCCAGTCAATGCTGCCGGAGAACCCCTGGTGGGTTTAGCCCAATATGCCATGGGTGTGCAGCTTGACAACTTAGTTCGACTTGTGTCAGATCAGCTTTCTGCCAATGAGCCTTTGGAGAGAGTGAACGTCATCAATAACCAGCCTTTTCACTTTTTTGTACTATAATGAACTCTGGAAGGCTTGAAAGAGAGTATCTGAAACCGGCCGTTCTCTTCGGGGATGCTCTATCCATAAAGAACCCTCAAGTGCTGGACATTTCTGAGAGCTGGGACTTTACTGTGGACGGGGTGGAGATCCATATTCCCGAAAAGGAACGTCATTTTCCCCTCTTGTGGTTCAATATGGTACCGTTGAGCAGGAGGATAGTGGGCTCCCTAACTCCAACCCAATCGGGGATGTTCGTGGACAACATCCATTATAATAAGAATATTAGGTCAGCATGTACGAGCAGGGACTCGGTCAGTCGGAGCATGATGGGGCTAATTCCGGGTACCTTCATAAACGTATTTGGTCCCAACATCACGTTTACTCTAGCTGATACCTTCCTGAATCAGCTTGCTTGCAAGGGGTCTTATCCTGTTGGCAGGTTGTCGTTGTTGAACTGGATAAACCCCATCCCTACGTGGGCCAACCTGACATCATGGATCCTGAAGAAATACGAGGCATTCCTTCGGGAGATTGACTTCTATTATGCCATCCGGGGCACCTGTTACGGGTTACCCATCAACAAGCCGTTGTTCATGGCTCTTTTGGAAATGTATAACCAGAGGACAGGAACTTTCTTTGCGCCCGGAGGGGAGTTGGGAATTGCTCTCCATGAAATGTATGCTGTTTCTAAGCTGCCATGGGGGGTGAGGCCTTCGAAGTATATACCCCGACCAACAAGGAATTCGAGGATCTGGATCGACGATTCTCGGGTTTCGTTATCGTGTACCGAGAACTGCTATGCCACCACAGTATTTGTCACCAAACGGCTATCAAGAAGAACAATAGCTCAGAAGGGAACGCTTCCCATACTATGTCTTGGGTCTCGTATCTTTTCAAGTTCAGTCCCTTTGGCCGAGTTTCTTCTTGAGGTCCTCAGACCCAGGAGGAGATAAACAACCTGATGTCGAATGCCAAGAGGTCGAGGTCCACCGGTGACAAGTTTGGGAGTCGTACCGACTCCTTCAGCTATTTCTACCACGGTACCCGGCAAATGTCTGAGAAAGCGCTCTTGGCCGGATTTTTGATGGTATGGCTACGGAACTGCGTAGTCTCGGGAGGGGCCGGTTCTATTGAAAGGATCAGCCGCCACTTCATCCTTCCGGCCGTGAAGCTGGTCTCCAGAGTCAGGCTGGCCCTTCTTTCGGCCATGGTGTGTAGCATACACCACGGCCTCCGTACCTTTTCGTCCAAAGTCATTGCTCGTGAGAAGACACTGGACTTTGAACGAATAGAGCTACCCTACCATTATTTAATGGGGTGGCTATTGATACATTATCGGTTGTTGATGAGGCCCGGAGCAGACGATGGCGTTACCGATGATGACGCTTTCCTTTTCCGATACCATCGTCAGCCTTGGGAATATGACACCATGCCAGCCTGTCGAAGGGCGTTGGCGAGAGTAGATGGGCACGACTTCTTTGTGTCCGTTCCCCAATTTACCGCTAGAGAAGTGAGGGGTGTACATATTGACGGTATTGAACCTCCCCTCCTCTTATCTGAAAAGATGCTTCTCTGGCTGTTCAATATTCGTCCGTCGCACCTGGTATATCGTTACCGTAATAGCGTGTACCAGGAGCCCTACTTGCCTAGTAGGTTCTCCCGCCAGTTCGGGTACAGCCAGCTGTTCCTTGATTGTCCCAGTGCTTGCCTAGGCTATGAGGGCAATGTCCTTGACGGTATCAGGGCGTGGCATTATTACAATGCAGTTCATACCCGAGCTAGCTTTTCGGTCCCCGATGCTAATACGTAAGGGGAGATTTTGTACATGGCGGCCCTCTATCATGTTGCGGCGAGCAAAGCTCCCGTAAATTTTGACATGAGCACCAGCTTTATCGTCGGGACTGGTTTGGCAGATAAGCCCGAGGGATCCAAGAAGAGAAAGAAAAAGGCGAATATGGTTCCCGTGCCGGACTCGGAGTCCACGACGACAGGCGAAGAGGATGATGGACAGGATGTCGATGATTCGTCCCATCCCTCGGGCGAGGAGGCGGGGGATCAGCTACCTATCGTGCCGGATGATATGGTTGCGGGGCTGCCGCCTGCTGTGCCTGGTCCTTCATGCAAGCGAAGCAGGCGTATGTCTACTGATGATAGCATAACCTACTCCACGAAGTGAGCTGCGATAAGACGCCGCAGGCTATTTATTGATGATGTTGGTGCTATTTCTGAGGTGATTTGAATTTCAACTACCTTTTCCTTCTTTTTCTAAACTATGGCCTAATCATCTTCTTTTACTCTTTGTAGGCGTCAGAGGAGTCGGTTTCTCAGGATCCGACTGCTGAGGTTGATCCGGCCCTGACCACTTTGGTCAATGATATGTGCACCGCTATCATTTCTGCTGGGGTTCTTCCGGAGGCGGCCGAGGAGTCCTACCTTGCTGAAACCTCAACCCATGGGGGCGGGGGCTCTACTGCACCTGTCCCTGAGACAGCTAAATTTCAACAGGATGATGCTGAACTGGCTGGCTCCCTTTCAGGGGTGGCTGGGGCAGAAAAACCAGTTGAATTCAACTTAGAAGTCGCGGACAAGGAGACTACGTCAGCTGCGAGCGAGCTGCGGCCTCCCTGCTCCTCCCCTGGTAAGATAAGCCGAATCTTAACTTGTGAGGAGGCCTATCTGCTATATCATCACATCCTTCGGGTTACGTCGATTGATGGTTGCTTTTGGATGTACAGGTCCTGCCCCTTTATTGCTGGTGACGGATATTGTCGGGACGGACTCTACCGGAGGGGATCTGATGGAAGCACGTGTGCCTCCTTCTCTTCCAACCTATATTGAGGGGCCTCCAGCTGGGTCGAGTTTGGGGGCCCAAGTGGTGGCACAGCCGGGGTCGGGAACAATGCTTCCTGCGTTCTCCTCTGCGAATATGGTTTCGGGGGTTAACCTTTCTGCTTTGCCGAGTATGCAAGCTCTTCGGGGGCGGAAGAGGATCTAGCCGCTATTCATGCGTCTTTTCCTACAGAATTTGCTTCTTTGGTAGCAAGTTTCGATGCTACTCCTTTAACACTGCCAGCCACACTTCCTTTGACGCCATCCTCTACAGAAGTTTTGGATGAAGTGTCACAGGATGTGGTTGACAGCTTTTACCGCCACCTGAAGAGAGGGTTCGAGGCAGCTGTGGAGAGGGGGACTCCCTTTGCTATGGCCCCTTCAGTGCGTCGGTGGCCAAATCGACATCCTTAGAACACTCCCTGGCAGGGCGGGGTTAGCCGCGCTTCTGGAGCCGAAACTGCTAGAGGCTGATCGACTTGTGACCCAGTTTCACGTGCTGTGGCTGGCTGATTTTCCTGCTGCAATAGATCAAGAGTGCACTTTCCTCATAACCGCGATGGAGAAGGTGTGGCTTGCTCGGTAATCGATCAAGCCGACCATACTGAAGGCCGCCGGGATCTGTCCCAGTTATACGATCAATTGAGTCGTAGACATGAAGATTGTATGGCTCAGGAAGCGACCGCTTCCCTTTCTGGAGTCTGAGCTCGAAGCCGCCCGTGCCGAAAAGGGACTTATTATGCAGGAGCCTGACAGACTTAGTCGAGCTTCTGCCAATCTGGAGCTCGTGCTGAAGAAGATGGAAGATGGTTGGCAGGCACATATATATTTTGATGATGCGGAGCGGTTGTCCCAGGAAGCGGAGCGCCGAGCTAAGCAGCGAATTGAACGGGGGACCGCCTTGGTGAAGAACCGCCTTCTGGAATTATGTAATATCAAACCATAGTCGGTCTTTTCTTCTTTTGTTATGTTCTTTTTGCGAGGGACATGGTCCCAGAACATGTAATGTTTTTTGGCTTCCAAATAAAAGAGTATACTTTATTCTACCCTTTATCTGTACTGCTTGTTGTGCTTGTGGTGTTATGGTGGTGTTTGCCCCGAATGGGGGACTTGTTTGTGGACCTGTTACCCTTGACATACCTTGGTTTTAGGTACGGATAACAAGTTTGATGGGGATACCTAGAACAATTTCACGACAAGGTGATCATGGACGTTTCGAGTATCGGAAGAGAGAATGCTATGGAGCAGCTGGGCTCCCGGGGCATGATGAGGAATGGTGGGCCTGTACTAAGAAACTTAGCAAAGGACATTCGTGGGCCTATTATCCTTGGCGTACCCTGGCTTAGGATACGGATAATAGGATGAAAGGGAACCAACATACTTACTCAGAGGTAATGAGGACATGGCAAGTATGGGAATTTTGCCGTGGAGTCTTCCTACTCAGAGGTAATGAGGACATGGTAGGAGTGGACTCAACGGAGGATATTTGTGGGCTTATTATCCTTGGCGCACCCTGGTTTAGGATACGGATAATAAGACGAGAAAGAACCAACATACCTACTCAGAGGTAATGAGGACATGGCAAGTATGAGGGTTTTATCGTAGAATCTTTCTACTCAGAGGTAATGAGGACATGGTAGGAGTGGACTCAACAGAGGATATTTGTGGACCTATTATCCTTGGCGTACCCTGGGGGTTTTTTTCGGTACAGATAATAAGTCGAGGGAGGACCAACATATTTACTCAGAAGTGATGAAGACATGGCAAATATGAGGGTTTCTTCGATGGAGCCTTCCCACTCAGAGGTAATGAGGACATGGCAGGCGTGGGCTCCATGAAGGGGTACATAGAACGACTCAGAGGTAATGAGGACATGGAAGTTCTATGTAGAGGGGTGATTTATTTTTGGCGGAAGTGAAACGACTCAGCGGTAACATCGACGTGGTCGTTTTGGAAATTTTGTGGATCCGTTACCCTTTTTGTGCACTGAGAGTGCGGGTAGTGGATCATGAGGGAGGAGCTCTTTCAGAGAAATAAGTTCAGAGGTATGATCATACATGACTTACTACCTAAATGAGTGACCGAAATGTGAGTTCATAGGCACCTGTGGGTACATAACTCGATAATCTGGAAGAGTTGGAATGTGAGTTCAGCAGTACCGGCGGATATATGACTCGATAATCTGGAATTTGGAAATGTGAGTTCAGCGGCACCAGCGGGTACATGACTCGACAATCTGGAGTGTTGTGGATGTGAGTTCAGCGGCACCAGTGGGTACATAACTCGATAATCTGTAGTGTTTTGGATGTGAGTTCAGCGGTACCAGCGGGTACATAACTCAATAATCTAGGATTTTTGTGAATATGAGTTCAGCGGTACCAGCGGGTACAAGACTCGATAATCTGGAAAATGTCGTTTAGACATAATATTTTTTTAGGAACTTGTCGTTGACGGGCAGCATGAGCAAGTCTCCGTTTTGTTTTGCGAGACGGTAAGCACCGTTGGAGAATACGGCCTCAATGATAAATGAACCTTCCCATTTTGGCTGGAATTTACCAGCGGTTTTATGAGTCATGACCATCGGCCTCCGAACTGCCAGAATGAGATCGCCCACTTAGAATGTTCTGATTTTTACCTTCTTATTGAAGGCTCCGGAGATGTGTTCTTGGTAAAGCTCGATTCGTTGCTGAGCCAAGAGACGCTTTTCATCTAAGGCCTCCAACTCTTGTAGTCGGCGACGGTAGTTATCGTCCGTCGTCAATTGATAAGTGAGGGCGACGCGGAGCGAGGGTTTTTGAGTCTCCAATGGGAGAACTGCTTCACTTTCGTACACCAAGAAGAATAGTGTGTCCCTGTGGCTGTTCAGACTGTAGTACGGTACGCCCACAAGCATTCACCAAGCTTCTCGTTCCAGTCGCGTTTGTTGGACGACACAAACTTTTTGAGCAACTTGATGATGGTTTTGTTGAATGCTTCTGTCGACCTTTTCGTTGCCGGATTGTATGGCGTCGAAGAAATATTCTGGATGCGGTGCTTGTCGCAGAACCGATGGAAGGCGTGGCTTGTAAACTGCGGACCATTATCGTGGATGATCCTTCCGGGCAGTGCAAAGCGATAGATGACGTGATGCTTGAGGAAGCTGATCACGTTCGAAGTTTTGACTTCTGCAAGCGGAACAGCTTCCGCCCATTTGGAGAAGTAATCTGTGATTGCGAGTATGAAGCAATGTCCTCGAGAGGAAGGTGGAGTAATCGGACCGATGATATCCATTCCCCATGCTTCGAATGGCCAGGATGCTACCGTCGGATGTAGAAATTCGGATGGTTGGTGGATTAAGTCCGCGTGGACTTGGCAAGCTTTATACTTTCTTGTATAGTCTATCGCATCCGCTACCATCGTGGGCCAGTAGTAGTCCATTCGACGAAGACGGTCTTGCAATTTTGGGCCAGGCTGATGGGCCCCGCAGACACCATCATGAGCTTCACGTACGGCTTCTTTGGCTTCTGTGTTTGACAGACATCGAAGCAATAATCCATCGTAGGATCGGCGATACAGCATTTTTGTCTCTGTATCGTAGAAGAATCTGAGAGAACGCCTTCTGATAGAGGTGGCCTCTTTTGGGTTCTCGGGCAGGATGTCGTAAACTACGAAGTCAATGAATGGTTGTCTCCAATTTGGGACTTCGTCGATCGCCTGAACGGAATAACTCGCCATGAATTGAACATTGTTCTTGGGACAGACCAGTTCATGGCCTATCACATCTACCGATTGACGAGTATGATTTGGCACTGCTATGGAAGCGGCAAGGCCTGCTAAGGCATCGGCTTCGATATTTCAGAGTCTGGGAACATATTCGATGAAGAACCCCTCGAACGACGAGATGATGTTGATTGCTATTTGGTGATAGGGGATCATGTCTTTATGGCGAACTTCTTATGAACCCCGAATCTGGTTGACGATTAACTGTGAATCGTCGTATGCTTCAAGATATTCTATCTACAGCTCTCTTGCAAGTTGGAGGCCAATGACTAAAGTGTTATACTCGGCCACATTGTCAGAGCAGGGTTCTGTGAGGGAGTAAGCGCGATTGATCACCAATCCGGAAGGAGAAACCAGCACCACCCCGACTCCGACGACGATGTTGCCCTTAGGTCCTGTCCTTGAGGTACCGTCGAAGAACATTCGCCATATATCATCGTGAGAGGTTGTATGCGAGTCGACGACCTCATCTTGGATTCCTTCATATATTTTGGATGACTCCGAGCCTGGGTGGGCTTCCAAAAAGTCTGCCAGGGCTTGACCTTTAACACCTTTTGTGGGACGAAGATCATATGGTAGGGGGACAGTAATATTGCCCATGTAGCAAGGCAAGAGCCGAGTGCCCCTGGTTTCGTCATGAGGACCCTGAGGGGGTTGACTCGTAAGATCACATGTATGGTTTGTCCTGTGACATAGTGCCGCGTCTTTTGAATGGCGAACACTAGGACGAGGCATTCTTTCTCTACAGCGGTATATCGGTGCTCTGGCCCGATCATCATTCGGCTGAGGAAATATATAGCTTGTTCATGACCTACATTGTTGTTTTGTGCCAGCAGAGCGTCGAGGGAATGCTTTATTGCTCGTACATAGAGCAGGAATGGTTTTTCAGCAATTGGGGCCACCCGGACTAGAGGGTTCGACAAATATCCTTTGATGCTGTCGAAGGCACGCTGACATTCTTCGTCCCATACGAATGAGATGCCCTTCTTCATGAGATGGGTGAATGGCTAACAACGCCCGGAAAGGTTGGAAATGAACCTCCTGATGTAACCCAACCTCCCTTGGAGGCCTCGAAGTTCTCGGAGATTTCTCGAGGGACCCATCTCTATGATTGCCTTTGTCTTCTCAGGGTCTACGTGGATACCCTGGACGGTGATGATAAAACCCAAGAACTTTCTGCTGGATACGCCTAAGAAGAATTTTGTGGGATTCATCTTCAGGTTGTGTGCTCGCATCAGGTCGAATACCGTCCTCAGATCCTGGAGATGGTCTTCCTTATGGCGACTCTTGACGGCGATGTCATCAACATAGCACTCCACGGTCTTGCGCAAGTGATCCCTAAAGATGATACTCATAGCTCTTTGATATGTAGAGCCAGCATTCTTTAAACTGAAAGGCATGACTGTGTAGCAGTATGTGCCAATCGGTGTTCGGAATGATGTATGCTTTTCGTCGTCAGGAGACATCTTGATTTGGTTGTACCCCGAGAAACCATCCATGAATGACATGCGTTCGAAGCCGCAGGTGTTGTCGATCATGATGTCTGTGATAGGGAGGGGGAATTCATCTTTGGGACAAGCCTCGTTCAGATTGCGGAAGTCGATGCAGATTCGAATCTTTCCATTCTTCTTGAGGACCGGTACTATGTTGGCGACCCAGTCTGGGTGTTGCTCCTCGCGTATGAAGCCGCTGGCTATGAGTTTGTTGACTTCGGCTTCGATTGCATCCATGATGCCCTGGCAGAAGCGTCGCTGTTGTTGTTTGACCGGCTTTACATCTGGCCGAATGTTGAGCTTATGAAGAGCAACCTCGGGGTTTAGTCCTGGCATATCTTTATAGCGCCAGGCGAACACATCAATATATTCTTTGACAAGTTCCAGTAGCAACTCTCGCTCTTCGTCTGTCAGGCTTTTACTGACGAAGATTGGTTTTGGAGAAGATTCGTCGCCGAGGTCGACCTGTATAACTTCATCTTCGGTAGGAGGTTCTCTTTGTTCAAACCGCTTCTCCCATTGTGCATCCAGCTGTTGGGCCCACGGTTCCAACTTGAGGATTTTAGGAATGTCTTCATCTTCTTCGTAAGCGTCGGCGAATGCCATGTTGACTGACAGGACTTGTCTGAATACGTCTCCGATGCTGGTATCCGAATCAGAAGTTGGTGACCCGGTTGAATGTGAATGCCGGTCGCATTCCCTATCCAAACTTTCAGGGGTCGTTGTGGGCGTAACATACCCTAATCCACATCGGTCTTGCTGTAGTAGTCCCGTGGTTTGCCAGTCGGGACTGGTGGCTTTAAAGGTAATCGTCGCCCAGTGCCGTAGTTCAAACCTGGCATAGTCTCTAGATCATACCCCTGTTTTTGCATAAGGTATTTGGATTGGGGGCTATAAAGATACAGAGGCAGTCTTCCGGTATCTGATTCAAGATCGACCTTCTCTATGGTGAAGGGTCGTGGGTCGTCCTTCCGGCCGAAGATGATTGGATGGTCCCCTCCCTCGATTATGTGGTAGGCATCTTCCACTGGAGTAAGCTGGTTTGCGGTGTACACATTTGTCACCTGTGTGTGTAGGTGAGTGCCTATACCGTGTTCCATAGCATACATTATACAAAGCTTATTAAGCTCGAGGTAGTTCAAAGATAGCCCTTTATTGATGAAGTAAGGTACCTTTTCTAGCGGGATTACATCATCTGTAGAGGGAACATCAGTGTGGGCAGCCACATACTTGGCTAGCTCCAGTTCTTCTTCGGCCACCCCCTGTATAAATAAAGACTGAGAGGATGACCTGGGCAGCTTGATCGGGGTGACGACTCTTCTTGGGAAGGCTTATCGTCATTGGCTTGTCGAAGGGGTTGAGCTTCTCTATTTGTGGTTGGCCGACTCTAGGCAGCCTGATTGTCAGTGGCTCCGTTGTGGGTCTGGGCGCTTGGCCGGACCTTGGCAGCCGGATTATCATTTGCTCTTCTTGTGCCGAGAGGCTGATTGCGTCCTTACGCAGAGTGGTTGTAAGGGGCACAGACTTGCCAGGTTTGCGAGCTTGGAGGTGGATCGTCAGAGGTTCTTCTGATCCTGTGGCTGTCTCGGTACGAGTTTGCATATCTCCTTCACCAAGGTGCCTCTTTGACTTTTCGTATAGGCAGGAGTCTGAGTAGTAGGATTCGACCCCTTTGAAGGGATCGATGTCGACAAATTTTGTCCTCACGAAGTCGTGTTTGTCTACATACTTGAAGCACTGGTGCAGTGTGGAAGGCACAATCATGTAATCGTGTATCCAAGGGCGCCCTAAGAGGATATTGTAGGAAGTGTCTGCGTCTATGACGTAACAGGTTACTTCTGAGTGAAGATCGCCAATTTGGCACTTCAAGCGAATCTTCCCAATCGGGTAGCTCCTGCCCGAATTGAAACTGCTAAAGGTGGTGCTTGTTGGCGTCAGGCGATGCATCGAAATGCGGAGATGATATAACAGACACTTCGGGATGATACTTATGGAAGAACCAGGATCAATGTGCATCCGGTCCACCTTTACGTCGCCGATGTATCCAGTGTAATATAACGGACGATCGTGCAGGTTGGTTTTGATGAGCATATCATGCGGAGTGAAGACAATGTTGGGCATCGCTCCCGTGCAAGCGCTGTCTTGGAGATCGGAAGGCGGGCTCTCTCCCGTGAGGTTGACCTGAACCAGATAGGTGTCGGCATTCTGGAGTGCATCGCTCAAAGTCGTACGAACATCCTTCGAAAGTCTCAGGAGCTCGTATAATGACAATTTGGCCGGTGTATTGGCCAATTGTGCCAAGATGTCGAAGTTGTAGGGCCTCTCCAGCCCCTGCGGTGCCTCTTTTCGGAGGGATTTGTCAAAACGAGTCTCCTTCGGCCTAGGCTTGTCGGTCGTCGGAGGCTGAGAAGGTCCCAGAGCGTCAGCGGTAGCTGGCTGATGATCTTCCGCCGAGTTGTTAGCCATAGTTAGGATTTTGTCCCAGACCGGGTAATGACAGCCGTGACTTCTTCGATATCTGCCAAAATTGTGCGGCAGGATCTGACTTTTCCAATCTTCTTCTTGCGAATGGAAGGTGATGTGGATTGAGTCACCTCGGGTACCAGGTCCGGATGGACCCACATGACCTCCCCCCGTTATGTGGTGAGGGGCACTAGACCAGTAGCCTGATCCCGAGGAGGTAGAAGATTAGCAATTTCTATTGTTGCCAGAGGGAGGGGTATCATACCGTCTTGAGTTTCTGTTGGAGGGAAGCTGCCAAATTGTACTGACACCATATTTGCTGCCACAGTTACCTCTTCAAAATTGATGGCCAGAGCGTTTGAATCGATGAGATGTTGGATGTACCGTTTCAATTGGTAGCAATCGTGTGTAGCATGGTGGACGTAGCGGTGGTAATGGCAGGACTTTGGGCTCTCCATTTCTGCCGGCCGAGGTTCCCGTCTTGGCAGAGGGAGCTGAATTCTGTCTCCTTGTATGAGCATGTCCAAGATGGGCTTGACATGGCCGTCTTCGATGGAGTAGGTCATTTGTGGCCATTGTTTGTCTGCCGGTTTTGACTTAGGTTTCTGTGCTGTGTCGGCCACCATAGCCTGCTTGCCCTTGTTGTCTCGATTGTTGGCGGAGCTACCCCCATTGTTATTGTTGGCATTAGGACGCCTGCCCTTATCCTCTCCCTCTGAGATGTGCAATCCCAGTTGGCGAGCCTTCTTCAATCGTTCTTCGGCACTAGTGGCACTGATAATAAACGTCTTCCAGTCCTTGAATTGGATTTCACCCATCCAGAGGGTGATTGTTGGAAGAAGTCTCTTTTGGCAGATTTTAATTAAGGAGGAATCCGGATTACCGGACGGCAGCTTCATGGCGGTTTGGCGGAACCTCTCAATATAGTTCCTTGTCAGCTCTTTCTCTCTTTGAACAACGTCCATGAGGGTGGACATTGTGATGTCCTGTCCTATTTCGTAGAATCTCTCCAAGAACATGTGCTTGAAGCTGGCAAAGGAGTGGATGCAGTTGTCTGGCAGGTTGTGATACCAGTCGAAGGCAACCCCTTCCATTTCCCCAATGAATAATCGTGTAAGGATGGCATCGTCGTGGGACAAATGGTCGGTGGTGACCTCGAAGTAAGTGATGTACCGACTTGCGGAGGTCTTCCCATCATATGGATTGATGTGGAATGGTTTATACTTTGGTGGAAAGGGAACATCTCTCCACGCAGCGGTATACGGTTGTCGTATCCTGAGGTCTTGGCAGTTTTCTCGGGCATGGAACATGGCCCGAAGCTCCTGGACCTCTCTTCTTGTCTCCCTGGCTTCGTCTGCAGCGGTAGGAGCCGACATTTCAGGAGGAATATTGCCCGGGTTTGGTGCCGCTGAGTTTGAGTTTGTATTGACCGCGGGGCCCAAGTTTGTTTGGCCAGGCGTCCCTCCTTACAGAGTAGGAAGGGCTGCTTTGATCTCGTCTACGGATTTGACCAAAGAGCGCAGTATGGCTTCCAGAGTGTCGATGCGTTGACTATCACTGGGACCATCATGTTCGTCGTTTGTCATGAATGCCGTCCTGACATGAATAGAAGTGGAAGGGACGGTGGATAACGTACACTCCGAATCATACCCCTGTAATGAGAAGTCATTGGGGTATATGGGAATGTCTTCCTCTGGTTCGTACTTAGAAGGAACAGTACCCCCAGCTTCAGAGTTCGCCTCGTCTTGGGAATTGTGGACGCCTTCGGGGACGTCGGGATCTGCTGCATCTGATGGAAGAGTTGTTTCCCCCAGCTCGTTCTCTTGGAACATCGGACTGTCGTGGAGGTTCGGAGGAGTGCTACCTCCAGTTCCAGCAACCCCCAGTGATGTGGACGACGAATCTCCCACTGTAGCGGATTTCGTCTTTGAACGGGTACCTGGGAAAACTCCGGTGGTGGGCACCCGCTTAGACGACAGTCTCTTAGTTATAGTTGTTGAAATCTTCGGGCTGAAAATATTTGTCTTCTTCCCTCTCCCATCGACAGGGATTTTCTGAGCAGAGTTGCAGGAGACAACGGAAAGTGCCTCATCTTCTGAACATGGTTGTTGTAGTCTTTGGAAGACGGACTGTCGGTCTTCTCGTACCGTCGCGTTATTGCAACAGCAGTTGACGATGACTTGGGTGCAGTGACGTCCGTGGGAGGACTCTTTGCACCCCGAGGCACCTTCTCTTTCCTTGCGTTTGTGGAGGATGGCCTCACGCAAGTCAGATGGGTCCGGATCGACCATGTTTGCTTCCTGGATTTTGGGAGACTTTTGGGAACCTCTCTGTTCGTTTGTCGTCGGGGGCTGGACTCGAGTAGTTCTGTACAACTTCCCATCAAAGGCCCACATAACAGTATGTGGGACGCTCGGATGGTCAGAGGTCGGATCAGCGGACCGAGCTTGCCAAGCTCGTGCTGCCCTAGACTTCTTCACTCTAGTGCATGAGGGCACATAGTAGGAAGAGTCTAAGTGGTGCTGGAGAGAGTCAGACATGTCTTCTTGGGAGCACAAGAGATCAAGACCATAGGAGAGACGATCGAAGACAGAGCCGCATGGAGTAGGCGTCATGCGGCTGGAATCAATAATCTTCATGCGGCTGGCAGTCGTAGCCGCATAGGTCTTCTCCATGCGGCTGGAAATCCTGGCCGCATGAGTGTTCTCCATGCGGCTAGAAATCCTGGCCGCATGAGTGTTATGCATTTGGCTAGCAGTTTCAGCCGCATGGTCATCATTCATGCGGCTGGCAATCTTGGCCGCATGAGTCTTCGTTTTGCGGCTAGTGCCCTTGTTCGATTTCTTTCTGGAGCACATAGAATCACTCTTTGCCCCTGCAAGTCCAGCATTGTAGTGCTTTCCTCTGCCGGACTTGGGGACAGCAGAGTCCTCTATACCTTGAAATGGGGCCGCATGAGAGTCGCCTTTGCCGTCTTGGGCAGCAGAGAGTACTCCGTCCGGAGCTTGGGGAGGAGCAAATGACTTTGGCCTCCACTCCCGGCGAAACTCCTTTGTGCGGGTTCGCTTCTGGACCGGGCCAGCGCTTCCTTCAGAGAGCATTTCTTCAAACGCTTGTTGGTCGAAGCGGACGACCATCTTCTGTTGTGTGGAGCCAAGTTTCGTTGCATCCGATTGCGTCACCAACTCCTCAGCCGTGGAAAAGTTTGTCCCCAGCAGAGTTGCCATCGTGTTTGCCATTGATTTTAAAAGAATAGAACAATTATCGGAGGACTGAACTTAGACTCACAATACAAACTCGCTTGTACAAAAAAAGCCTAGGGACGAAATCCTAGGTACAGTAATCTAAGTACAATTGTTTATTTTAGATTCTGGGGAAGATGATAGAGGCTCGGGAAAGCGACGACAGCTCTGTCTTACTCCTTGGACGATCGGGTGCAGCCTTGGCTCTGGAGAAGAAGGGAATGGCACCTTGCTATTTATAAGAGTGGGGGCATCATTAGGGTTTGTAATGATTTCCCATTCTCAAAAGTCGGCGGTCTGAAAGTTAATCTAGGCCGTCCATCTTGCATATGATAGATTTAAGCAATTAATGTGATTGCATTAAATCTCTGTAGATAATAAATGCTGATTGCCATGAATATTCGCGACTTGTAGTGGCCTGCCATGTGTCTAATTTGCTCGATTTGATTTGATCTGGGCATTCATTGCAACAAATCTGATTAAGATTTGTTAACACCCATAATCCCAGAAAGATAAGACTGCCACGTGTCTCAATCATCTTGACAGAGCCGCAGATGCGTGGGCCGCATGAAGCTAAATGGCCGCATGAAGATGAGCAGCCGCATGGGAATGAACAGCCGCATGAAGATGGGCAACCGCATGGGGATGAACAGCCGCATGAAGATAGGCATCCGCATGGGAGTGGGCAGCCGCATGCTGATGGGCGGCCGCATAAGGGATACAGCCGCATACTGATGGGCGGCCGCATAAATATAGCAGCCGCATACCTCAGGATTAGATGGATTCTGCCGGCTGTGAGAAGATTTTCTCCTCTTCCCTAGGAACGCGCCATTACGTCAGTCATTATTGCTCCTTTTTATCAGTGCTGTCATTTGTCAGAGTTGTCAGCCGTCAGGGCATTAAATACCGCAAAAGACGAAGGAAAGAAGCTGTTGAAGGCTACGTGGCTCCTTCCTGGGCCGCATGGAGTTATTCGAGCCGTATAGACGCTTGAACCGCATGGATCCCTGAGCCGCATGGGGGTCCTTGGCCGCATGAACCTTTCTTTTATTCTTTTCCATGCTTCTACAACTCTCTTCTTCATGAGCTAGGTGAAGGGTTGGCATTTTCCGGAAAGGTTTGCTATAAACCTTCGGATGTATACCAGACGCCCCTACAGGCCTCGAAGTTCTCGGAGGTTCTTCGGAAGGTCCATGTCAAGGATAGCCTTGGTCTTCTCGGGATCGACATGAATGCCTTTCGTCGTAATAATGAAGCCCAGGAACTTTCTGCTAGAAACCCCAAGGAAGAATTTGGCGGGGTTCATCTTGAGTTGATGTGCTCGCATGAGATCCAAGACTGTCTTCAGGTCTTGTAGCTGATCACCTTTGAGACGGCTCTTGACTGCGATGTCATCGATGTAGCACTTAACTGTCTTACGAAGTTGTTGACGAAAGATGGTACTCATAGCTCGTTGGTATGTCGCACCAGCGTTCTTCAAGCCAAAGGGCATCACTGTGTAGCAGAAAACCCCCTTCGGCGTCCTGAATGACGAATGTTTTGCGTCATCGAGGAACATCTTGATCTGATTGTAGCCCAAATACCCATCCTTGAAAGACATGCTTTCGAAGCCACATGTATTGTCGATCATCACGTTAGTGATTGGAAGCAAAAATTCGTCCTTCGGGCAAGCGGTGTTGAGGTCCCTGAAGTCGATGTAGACTTGTATCTTCCTATTCTTCTTGGTGACAGGGACGACGTTGGCCACCCAATCCGGGTGTTGTTCTTCACGGATAAACCCGCTGGTCAGGAGTTTGTCTACCTCTTGATCGATAGCGTTCATGATGTCAGGACGAAAACGTCGTTGTTGCTGCTTTATAGGCCTGGCATCAGGTAAGATGTTGAGCCAATGCATCGCAATCTGAGGATCAAGTCCTGGCATATCTTTGTAGCTCCAGGCGAAGACGTCGATATATTCTTTAGCCAATTGGACCAAAGATTCCCGCTCTTCTCCTTTTGGGCTTTTGCTAATGAAGATGGGTTTGGAAGAAGATCCATCCCCAAGGTCGATCTGCTTGACTTCGTCTTCGGTAGGGGGTTCGCGTAATTCAAAACGAGACTCCCACTGAGCTCCTAGGTATTGAGCCAAAGGTTCTTCCTCGAAGAATTCTAGCGTTTGGTCTTCGCCTTCATCTTCTTGAGATTGTGCAGATGCTATGTTGGCTGATAGCACCTTCTTGAAGACCGAGCCGATACTGGTATCAGAATCCCAGGTTGATGCTTCGGACGAATGAGAATGTCTTACTTCTTCTGTCACGACCCGCACCCACTGTGAGGGTACGAGAACATAACAGCGCTCAGCCTACGCCGCAGTATCGGCGGTAGAACGCTGTTCTAGGTCATGAACTATAACTAACATAATATGAATACTCTCCATAAGGAGGCCAACACAGAGGTATAACTCAATCACAGTCTATAGATAGAATATGGCACGATGAAATAGATAAAGAAATCCTCAACTGAGGTACAACAGAAATGAAATGCAAGTCTTATCATCTCTAAAAATATACAACTCTGAATCAAGAACAACAACTAAACATAAGAAGGAAAACAGTCTAAGCTATCTATACTAAGCAAGGTATCGTCCTCAGCAGCTGCCTGAACCTCCCCAGGGGTCCAGGTCGCGAGTGTCATCTAGGCAAGCTCCAAAGTAAGGGGTGCAGGGTTCCTCATCATCCTCTGTAAAATTTTCAACAGGTCCAGTCAGGACGGGAGCGAGCATAATACATCTCAACAGTTCATAGCAGGTTAGAAAATATAATCATACAGTAAAGTAAGATATAGATACTAAAAAAAATACAGTATGTAAACACAGAGAGAGAACTGTAATAGAAGTATCTACTATAAGTAAAGAGCTACCAGTGACTAGTGATTTAGAGTACAAAATCGACATGTGAATGGCTTGATTTGCACATGGCTATACTAAAGAGGCGTACATGGCTGTTCTACTTTGGAATTGTTCGCATGGCTGTTTATACTCCCCCGTACCCCCAATCAGTACACAAGGATCCAACCAGGTTATGTTATAATTCCATGTAACAGCCTCCGAAGGGTGGTAAGCCCCCGAAGGATGGTACATAGTAGTCCCATAAATGAGGATTCTGGAAAACCCAATAAATTGGATAAGGACTCAAAGAAGACTCTGTGATCATAAGAGTATATGTCACAAGTGATCAAAGAACCAAATGAAGCATAGTGATACGCTATGTAAGTGAAACACACAGAACATAGAGTACCCAATGCTCCGTGAAGGGATAACATCTCAGGGAGGGATCCATATTGTACTAATCCGGATGACCAACGTGACAGTATCAAGTAAAGTAATTTAATACAGGAAAATAATTCTAAGCAGGATATGAAATGATCAGAGAATGTACTCACCTCGTATCTGAATGTCTGAAGTAAATGTACTGTCCGAGATGAGATACCTGACTCCTAGTTAGAGCAACATAATTCAAGATGTATATAGGGGATGATAGTAGTAATCTACAATGCATCTGCATGCTGTCTAGGTCAAACTAGACTAAAGTCAACACTTAGTCAACTCTAGTCAACCACACTAGTCAAATTAGGTCAACCTAACCCAGACAAGACTTACTAAGCCTAACCAAGGCTATCCTAGCAAGCACACATCAAATCTAGGCTATACAAACCAACCACACACATTCATTGGTGTACACATGCCATACACATAGGCTTTAAGCTGTAAATGTAGCCTATAGGCCATATGGCTATATCACATATCTCACACATATTGTATATTTTACTAAGTTAATATAGCTATCATTCACATATATATATAGGCTACACTATTATATCAAGCATTTAGATAATATATATATATATACATATAGTGAGACAGAAAAGGGGAAATGTGTATAGTGTCATGGCAAGGTTTGAATGTGTGTGTGTGTAGAGTGTGAGGAAGTAATATAGGCTAGTAGGTAATGATGTGAGTGTGTGGCAGTTTTCAGATTGTGTGTGTCTAAATAAGTGAGCTAATGTGTGTGTAGGTGTGTGTTTCACATGAGGGTGTGAGATACAAGAGTGTGTGTATGTGTGTGTGATGAGTGTCATGAGAGACACTGAAAATAGTGAGTGAGAGAGTGAAACAGTGTCCACATTGATATCAATGAGTGTGTGACATGTGAAGGCAAAATAGTGAAGAAACAAGTGGCAAAGTGAAGGGAAAAATCAGTGAACTACCCACATATGAAATCTGGAATTTAAAACAGTGAACAATAATAGGCAATTCAGTGAGCTATATACATTATGAAATTTGGAATTATATACAACATTCATTTCAGTTTAATATAGGAAGAAACCAAATCAAAACAACCACAGTTCAGTCCATACTCAGATTTCCAGTCCAAAACAATACCCAGGTTTATACATTGAAGAACCCTTTACCTCAGTTCATTAAGACACCCAAAAAATCAGTTCACAAGCTCAGTTTTCAGTTTAAAGGAAGAAAAGGGAAACAAATTCTCAGGTTAATGAAATCAAATCCCAGTTATTCAAACCCTTGAACTTAATCAACATACATTCATCTAAGTTAACCCTTGAAATGAAACAACCTAGATTCAATATCCACCAATACAAAACATGAACCAAATCTCAGATAATATTTATTTACATGATTTAAAATCTCAGGTTTAATAGTTCCAGGAATTAGAAAACCCAATATCAAACGAGGTTCAGTTTTCAGGTTCAATCAAGAAGGAATCTCAGGAATTTACAATATATGAAATCTCTTTAATAACATATGAAAACTTAGTTTAACATTGGATTAAACCCAGGTTAACCTTAACAGTCCATTCTCAGTTTTCAAAGGGCTCTCAGGTTGACAGTTAAACAAAACCCAATACCCAATGTAATTTCAAAATCGATCACCACTACAATAAAGTCCTAGTGCAACCAATCTCAGCTGAGCATAGGAAAAATATGTGTACACCAATCATGTTATAATTTCTCAGTTTTTTACAAACAGTGCACATAGTCAAGGTATCAGTTAACAACTTTAACAGTTAAAAATGAATTTTGAAGGCCAAAACCTATGCCATGTGAATCCCTAACCTTCTAGGCTTATTTTCAGTTTTTAAATGGGTGAACAACATTCAGTTAATCATACAAGAACAGTTTTATACATAGGTAATTTAGGGAAACAAGCTACAGTCTCTGGGTATCAAAAAAATTAGGAAATGGAACTTTTCAAACATCAAAACATGGTAAGAATCCCAATGCAAAGGTTGGCAATGATACTAGAGTATGTGCACGTGTCATAGGGTTATCTCGTGTCCAACCAAGTCGACACATTCGGGTCCACTGCACTAAAGCACACACAGACACGAACTGTGCACAGACTGCATCGTGTTGCGATGCAGTCGCCTCGTGGACACGACACGTGACATTTCATGCCACGTGGTCACGTCCACGTGTACGGCTAGCATAGGCTACACGTGTGTCACCCTGCACCGTGTCCACAAGTGTCGTGTCAAGAGAAAACAACGCGTATCAGATGCGATTTTTCACGTTTTTTCGTGTGGAACAGTGCAGTGTGTGACCAGCGCAGCCTCGATTTCGTGTCCGACACAAATCGAGGTGCACTGAAACTTTAGGGGAGTGTGCGCAGACACTGCCCCTGTGTCCATGCCAATTTTGGCGTGTCCAAGTGTCGTGTGTAGTGCACACGAGATACGTGGTAGCAGGGCATACGTGCGAGGCAGTGTGCAGCGTATCCACGACCAAATACGATACGACAACTGACACAAACACAAATCATTCTTCATAAACAATGTTACACATACCTAGATCTAGAGATTCATGAAATTAGAATTCAAAAATACGAAAATAAAATCCTCACAGACATTTCATCAAACACATGCTGTTATGCACTGATACGTGTCCGATACGGACACGTAATGGACACCACCCGACACCAAACCTATGCTAGCAGCTATGGGACACCTAGGGCTTCCTCTCCATGCAAAGAAAACAAAATTTGGTGGTAGGAATAGGGATTTACCTATATATTGAAATTCCAATGAAAAGCTCCAAAAAGGGGGTTTGTCCTTGTTAGCCAAACTCTCCAAATTGCCCCAAGGCTGGGATTATCCTCCATGAATAGCAAGAGGGAGACAATTAGAATCTAATGCAAGTGGTTTGAGCCAAAAGGGAGTTAAAATGGAAAAGTTATGGATTGGGGAAGATGGCTATACCTCTTTCTCCAAGCTTGAGAAGAAAAACAATAAAAGAGGCAAGAACAAATGGAAGAGGCATTAAATAGGGTGTGGAACCCTAGGTTGGCTGCCATGGGTGGGCTTGTTGGAGTTTGGGCTTAAGTCATGGGCCTATGGTTCAATTCACAAGTCATTAAATCACAAGTCATTGCATTAAACCATAAGTCATGACTTAATTTCACTAAACCTAATCCCCTCATTCTAAAACCAATCTCTAATGACTAAAATGGGTTAACTCTAGTTAGGCTAGGGTTACCATAGCTAGGGTTAGGTTCTAGGCTAGTCTACAAGTCTCAAACTAGTCAAGACTAACATAACACATAGCAATATTTAATTAATATTAAATTCACAGAAATTCTCATAAATCATAATAAATTCAAATAAATCCTAAAATGACCAAAATACCCTCTAAGCTAAAATAATAATTAAAATACCCTAATCACATGGCTAGGCTCTAGGGTAGACAGTCTCTACGGTTTCACTAGCTGCACACCAAAATCATAAGTCATGATTTAAATAGTTTTAAAATGATTAAAAATTACTAAAAATTATATAAAATTTTAAATACCATAATTAAATAAATTAAAATACAAAATTTCAAAATTACCCTCATTTTAGAAACTGGGTGTTACATCTTCTGCCTCCGAACTCTCTAGAGTTGCCGGTGGCGTGACATAGCCCACTCCCCGTCGGGTTCGATGATAGTAGTCCTACGGCTTTCCTTTAGGTGTTGGGAGCCGAAGAGGAAGACGTCGACCCTTGCCGTAGTCCAGGCCTTTGTCGCTTTTTAGATCGTAACCCATCTTTTGGATGAGTTACTTTGCTTTGTCCGTGTACCGATAGACTTGTATTCTGCCGGTATCTGGTTCTTGTTCGAGTGGCTGGAGGTCTTGATGACGCTCGACTTTGCCGAAGATGATGGATTCTTCGTCTCAATTCCGTGGTGGGACTACAAAACAGACCCCTTAGGTCGGGACTACTCGATTTACATGATTGACGGTCGTTATTTGTGTTTGTAATGACCGTAGAGCGTTATCTAATGTATACATGGCATTCCAATGTGGAAGACTAGAATAATGAAAAGATACTCTATTATTGATGAAACACAAGATTTTATCCCGTGGGATTACATTGTCCAGAGAGGTTGTATCTACATCAGCAGATATATATTCCCCTAGCTATTCATCTGTGAGTACTGGGGTTGGATCGGAAGAGTCAACCGCAGCTTTGACCTTGGGGTCTGAGAGGGCTATGTGGGCCTTCTTCGACATCTTGGATGAGATGGATGATTGCGGAGGCTTGTCTTTAAGACGCACCTTCAGAGGTGCCTCAACTGCGCCTTCAGTGATTGGTGCCTTCCCTTGTAGTTTTGCCACAAGGGGTGCCGATGCTTGGGGCGGCTTTTCCTTGAGCCGTATCTTCAAGGAAGCTTCAGTAGGTGTTCTACCTAGAGCAGTTGGAGCTTTTCCAGGTAGCTTGATGGTCATAGGAGGCAGCATCTGAGGCGGTTTTCCTTTGAGTCAAATTTTTAAAGGAGCGTCACGAATCACCTCTGGCTCTATGTCCGGCTCTGCTGCCGTTTCTGCTTCATCGTCGGCGTCATTGGCTTCCCTTTCGTCAGGCGACTTGTACAGGGTAGAATCAGTGAAGTAGGCTTCGACCCCATTGAAAGGGTCAATGTCCGCGAACTCCGTCCGGATGATGTCGTTGGTGGACATGTACTTCATACATTTGTGGAGTGTAGATGGCACCACCATGTACTCATGCAGCCACAGACAACCCAGTAGGAGGTTGTAGTTGACGTCAGCGTCCACGACATAGAAAGTCACCTCGAATCTGAGGTTACCGATATGATACTTCAGCCGTATTTTGCCCAGCGGCTCACTTTTGCTAGCATTGAAGCCGCTGATTGTAGTGTTGGAAGGTGCCAGATGGTACATTGGGATCTCCAGTGTTGAGAGTAGCGTCTTCGAGATGACGCTGAGGGAAGACCCTGGATCGATCTGAATCTGTTTCACCTTAACGGAACCGACATACCCTGTATAATACAGTGTTCTGTTGTGTCGGTTGTGCTTGAGCAGCATGTCTTGTTGGGTGAAGGTTATGTTGGAAATAACCTCATCCGCACAATGGCAGTGCGTACATGTAGTCGGAAGATCTTCAGGCTGTTCGACCTGACTGATGAAGGACTCAGCATCCTTCAGAGCTTCATAGAGAGCTTCACGAGTGTCCTTGGTAAGACGAAGAAGCTCAAACAGAGATAGGCGGGCGAGAGTACTGGCAAGTTGTGCCAGTATGTCGAAGTTGTGGGGCTTGGCTAGCCCCGAAGCATTATTCTTTCGCAAAGGCCTGTCAAAACGGGCCTCTACATGCTTCTGTTTATTGGCCGCTGGAGGCTTGGATGGAACTCCTTCTTCGGCGACAGGGACAGTACAGGGAGGCAGAGCATACCTTCTACAGAGGAAGAGGCCATGCGGCAAGACTTGACCTTCCTGTCCTTGGTTTTGGAGGCAGAGCGTACCTCCGGTTGAGTAATTTCGGAGACGAGGTCAGGGTGAACCCATAAGGCCTCTCCCCGAGATGTGGTTAGTGGGATGAGTCCACTCACGTTACCACAAGTAGGTGGTAGATTGACCACCTCCATTGTCGCCTTTGGGATGGGGACGACGCCATCTTGTGTTGTGGTTGGCGACAAGGTGCCAAATTGGAGTGACACTAGGTTGGCCGATGTAACGCCCCAGTCCCAAAATACTTAGGACTAGGTACGTATCCATGCCAGCTGCATACATACGAAGTATACTCCAATATATGGAAACTCGTATGTATACATAAGCTGTAAAATGCAGTAAACCAAGAGTAGTCTAATCTCATCCATAAATGAAGAATAAAAGATATCATATAATCAACTGCAATAAGTCTTTGTACAATACGTTGGGCGGAGACAAAGTCCACTACCAACTATCTCAAGTAAAAGGTACAAGGAGGAATAGATGAAATAACATGACTAGCCAAGTGCAATCATCTTCGAAAGGATGGAGAAGATCATGGCCTCGACTAGAACACCTGTAATATCACAGAAGCACACACACCTGGAGAGATAACCAGGTCCTCAGAGGGACGTAACAAGATACAGGAAGAACATGCCATATGAGCTGAATATAAATGCACCATAAAATAAAGATAAAGTAAAAGTGCCCAAACCATAACATGTCTCAATATCCCATCATCGAAACAGTAGGCTACCCCTACAACCAAACAAGGACAAGGGGCAACTTACTATTCCGCGATGTAATATTTTTCCATGCCATGATTGAAACATAAAATTTGCTAAGGTCTCCTAACCTTTCTAGCAGGCAATTTAGAAGACATCTCGATGTATGGGCAGGTGAAGGCTGACTCCCCCAGGATAAGGTAACAACTCACAACACGCACACGTCAAGTACCAATACTATCAGCCGGCATAACTCGAAGCTAGCGGCCCACGTGACCCATCAGTCCACATAGCTCGAGGCTAGTGACCCTCGGGACTCGACTACCGTAGTACGCAGTTACTACAGCTTTTGGATTTGGGGTAGCCCATACATTTAATTGTCTTCTCCCTCCTAAGGATACTAGCAAAAGGTAGTTCGCTAAGACTAGGTCCATATGCATACAAAAAAGACAAGAAGGAAAAATAAATGAAGCAAAATAAAATGAACTAAAAATAGTAAATAATGGATCCAACTAAAAACAGATAATAAATATGCAATAAATAAATAAATAAAGGAGCATATAATTATAACAGTAAATAAGGCAAGGTATCTTGCCTGAGGGTGGTGCGAGAAGCAGCAAAATCCAACAATCAGAATCGTCAACACGAAAGTCAAAATCCACAAGAAGCTCCGGATGCTGAAACAAACATCACGAACGAGTTTGGAATAATAGATATGCCTAGGAAATGCCTGTCCAAAAGTCAAATTCTGGAACGGGGCAATTTCGTAATTTCGGGTCAAAACGATGTCCGCCGTTGGACCCGCTTTGCACCGAAATGTGTGCCGATATCTAAGGTCTCTAAAGTCGTCAAACTACATGTCTATAGATTTATTTTGATGAGACAAACCCAACGGTATGTCCAATTTTGGATTCCGGTGGGCTGTGCACAAAATCGCCCGGTGAGTGGGATTGTGGGCCCGCCAAATAGCGTCCCGTTCAACTGTCTCAGAATCGGACCAAACTTGGCTCACAGGACCAGAAAAATATTTCGAGTCCAATAGCGCAAGTTTCAACGCGATGTGATGAGTGTGCACAAAGTTGTGACTTAACTTGCAAAAGGTCGATACGGGGGTATCTCGACGGATACGCACTAATTTCGTCGCGCACATGCAACAAAATCGGGTTCCGTCAGTTCCCACACGTCGACAACATCCATACGCGCCTTTCAATGCATATAGTGCGCGACCACATCGCCCGGTTTGTCGGGGCGCACACCGTATCGGGGTGTTTTTCTAATTTTCGAAAACAGAATTTACAATTTTTCGGGAAACTTTAATTACTTGTAACTTTTTACATACTAGTTGAAAAATGAATCCAGAAGGTGCGTTACAATCTCGGTTATGTTTTCTTTGACTGTCTTCAATTAGTTTCAACAAAATTTTAATAGACAGTGAGAAAAGTGGCCGACAAGTTGGTATTTTCCAATAATTTTTAATATTTCAGAAAAGTGGTTTTTCTTCAACTTCGCCTCGATTTTTCGAGCAAGTTGGATGGCCATGTTGAAATCCACCTGGGGGATCTCGAAGAGAGTCATGTGGGCTTTCTACGCGAATTTACGGATCGAAAATCGGAGTAGAATTGACAGAGAAATTGATCGGAGAATTGGGATACCTTAAAGTGGGAATCTGTTGTTGTTGTTGTTGTTGTGACGATCGGGAGGCGGAGATGCTATCGCTCCGACGAGTCTGACACGCACGGCGAGGAGAGGGAGGAGGATGGAGGAGAGAGGAGGAAGAAGAAATTTGGAGATTAGGGTTTGAAGTGTGGCGGCTACTTCGTAGTTGCTGTTGTTGTTATTTCTATATATAAGATATATATATATATATATATATATATATATATATATATATATATATATATATATATATATATATATATATATTAGGGATCGGCCATAGTTAGTTGCTAAGTTTGTGGTGCTTAGGCATGGGTTTTAATGGCCGAGCCACACAGCAGCTTTAAGCTGCTAGCGTGGGTGCCCCATGTGGCCGCCCACTTAGTAGTAAGTTTTTCTTTCTTTCTTTTTTCTTTTTTTTTTCCAAATCTTCTAAAGATTTTATATATATTTATATATATCTATATGTATAGATGCATAAATCTATATATATATATATATAAAGAATCATCACAAATTTAATATAACTTAATATTATCTATTCAAATAATTAATGTATTTAAACACATCTATATATATATATATATATATATATATATATATATACATATATAATTTACTTTACAATAAATTTAATAATAATAACATATAAGTAGAGTAAATGTATTTTTAAAAAATAACTTTAATGATAATAAATATTAAATTTGCTCAATGGTGGTTTTGATGAACCCATACCACATTTCCAAAATTGGGTCTAGAACAATTTGTACAATGTTGCAAAATATTATTTAATAACAAAATACCAATATCTTGTACAAATAATAAAATAATTACCAATTGTACATAAATTTTAAAATAAGTTAGGAAATATTTGTACATAACCAAAATATGCCTACATGGTCACATTTGGTCACACTACATACTTACTTGGGCTTGGATTCGGTCCGGGCCCTAGTTCGGGCTGTTTGGTCCAACCGAGTCTCTAAAAATCAATATACATAAAATAAAATAAAAAAATTTAGTCCAATAAAATAATAAAAATAGGTGGTTTTACATCCTACCCAACTTACAAGAATTTTGTCCTCAAAATTTAGGATTAATAGGGTAGGTAGGGTTGAGGGATATAAAGAATTCATCAATAAAAAAAATACGATTAAATTTGGAGAAAGTGATGAAACGACATTCCACACAACCATGCATTAGAAAATTGTGGAGTCGATATATACAAAATATATCTTGGTTATGGAATTGATTGAGGGTCTCTAGGTAACAAACTTGGTTAACACGAATTAAAGAGTAGCAAAGAATTCGGTAGTTCAAGGGAAATAATTGACGATTGGGATATGTGGTTCCCCGAGAAAACAGGATACTAACCAATTTGATTAAGAGTTGATTAGGTGAACGGTTAGAATCATTCCCAAGTGTTCAAGATTGTTTGGAAGGGCACGATAACCATTCTAGGGTTGAGGAAAGGAAAGAGTAGTCGAAGGCGAGGATATAGCCACATGAGTCGGTCGGTGGTTATCTACATTGGTGTATAAATAACTAATAGAGCAGCCAAAGTTGATACCTTGAGTCTATCTAGCAAGTACAGTGCCTTGTCTTTCCAAAATAAGTAAAAGACAAGAACAACAAGGGTTTCAAGGACGGTGTTATATATTGAGTACGAATTGCGAGGTTCATAGGCGGCAAAAATAATTCAAAAGAGAATTGTCAAGGCTGTCGCGGATGAGACTCTAAGGCAAGTTTACTTTGTCTTCATTCACGTAGAATAATATGTGATAAGCGAACCAAAGTGCAATAAGTTGATCAGACCATCATGCACCAGTTCTGATTAGACAATATGTTAGTGGGTGCACCCAATAAAATATGTCATGATCAAGCTTGATAACGAAATAAGCTTGCAAAACTGAAGCTACGTTAGCAACGTGAGATAGTCAAAATATGTGCAAGGGAGGTACTGATAAAGGAAATTAAATAGTCCAGGATCTTTTAATATCAAGGCTCGTCCGAAGTGTGGGCCTGTACAGTTGTCCTAGTGTTTCTTCATTTATGGCTTGGTAGACTAGATAGGGTAGGGTCCTCTGAATTTAGAGTCTAAGTGAACTTACCAATGTGGTTCACAAGAAAAAAGGTTTGTTAGGTAGTGAGGTATTCTACCCAACTTACAAGAGTTAAACTAGTATTGTGATGGGACAATAGATCCAACAATCAAGATAAAACACAATTTTAAGCATTTAAGGAATTAAGTAGAACAAAATCACATATCGGATCGAAAAAATTGAGTCGAGGTTGAATCCCTATCCGTGGTCGAAAAATATATTGGTATCATGGTAAGGATTATAGTTTGGCCATTTTGACCATAAGGTCATACCAAGAAACATAGTACAAGGAGATGGGTTTTGGTGGGACATGATATGTCTACAGGAAGGTGGGCTTGTCTAGGTCTTATATATGAAATTTGTTGGAAGGAAAAATGTAGTGTTGTACTCCAAATATACATGTCACGGTAGGGGACGCCAGAAGATCAAAATAGAAAGTGGGAGTTCACGAGGTGATAATTAATACACAAAATAAGGAAGATCAAGTTAAAGCATGAAATAAAATTAATTAAAGAATCCATAAAAATAATTTAGGAACACAATTCCGGAGAGAAGATAGTCTCCTAGATGAATACAGTTAAGGAACCATTAAATCATTATTCAAATTGCAAGTGGGTTAGAAGGTCGCAATTAAAAGGTCTAGAATTGAAGGAAGGTCGAGTAAGCCGAGGTGGAAATATAGTCACATAGCTGGGTAGATGACTAACAGCACTTGTGTATATACTACTATCATGGTCATGGGTGACATGGTAATTAGTGTGGAATACTCAGTAGGGTTATCTTGGGGCCTACCATTAAAATTTAACTCAAGTTTCCTCCAAAAGTTTCAAAATTAAACTTTCAAAAATAAATCATCAAAATTTTTATTCACTCCAAACCGTTCAAATTCAGTAAAAAAATTTTAATCTCTCATAAATCTCAAAGCAAAATTTTATCACGTTACTACTAACCTTTTCCAAAATTAACATTTAAATTCAACTATTTAACTCAAGAGTTAATAATTTACGAATCCATAAAAATTTCACAATCAATCAAAAATTTAACACTCTAAAATTTTTAAATAACTCATAATAAAACTCTTAGCATATCAAAAGCAATCTCAAAAATTAAGCTCAATGCTCTCATCAATTTTAACTTCTATTCATGCTAAGTTATTCCAACAAAATTACAACTTTTAAATGGTAACTTCCTTTAATCAATCAAAATAACTTTCCATCACATCCTTCGAAATTCTTCCAAAAATTTTAATATTAGCAATTCCACATTAACTAAATTTTCAAATAATCTTATCAGTCAAAATCTCCTTTTTTTTTACCAAAAATCTAAATAGATTTGTAAATCCTCAATCATAGGACACAATTTAAAATAAAGAAAAATTCTCAAAAATTATTTTTAATTATTGTAAACCAAAAGTTACCATCATTACTTCCACTTAAAATTCAAAATTTACTAAACACGAAAATCACAAGTTGTACAACTCAATTTAAATAATTTCTATGACCATTTTTAAAAGCTAAGATCATTTTCAAATCAAATTTATAACCGTTCAAAGGTGTATAACCGTAATACAATAAATCATAAACATCAAAACTCGAAAATCAAATAAATTTTATATTTGTTCAAAGATGTATATCTATCACCCAAAAAAAATTATAAATATCACAACTCGAAAAGCAAATTAATTTTATATTTGTTCAAAGATGTATAGCTATAACCCCATAATTCATAAATATCAAAACTCAAAATCTAATAAATTTCTTAAATCAATGGTATAAAGATTCTAGCTATATATTTATATATATTTTTTCTTCCTGCAGTATCAATCCTATGGTGTTTACTATTTAGAAATCTCAAGATAAAAAAAAAACTTTCCTTGGTAATATCCTACTTTACAATTTACTAATCATTAAATCATACTAAAAAGCCTTTTTAACTCAATTAGAGTCTTGAATGTATTCCAATTGCCAATATAACCATTTTAGCCATATGTGTGACCTATGAGCATATACTAGTACAGTCATCTTCCTAGTTGATACTAAGCACTAAAATAAGAATCGACGGTAGAAAGGAATCAAGCAAGGTGTAATTCAAGGAAGTCAAACGAGAGTTCGGAATTTGAAGCCAAGGGAAGAGGTCAAGCTGTATGGATGAGATTCCTAGATTCTAATCCTATGTTGCAGGCTCACATCGGTACAATTACGTAACCTAAGTGACAAACTCGACTTGCATGGGCCACCACAAAAACATGTAACTGAAAACACAGGTATAGGCAACTCTAGAGGGGGGTGAATAGAGTTTGTGTCGATAATCACCAAATAAAAATTAACTCTATATCACCTCCACAAAATAACTATCAAGATAGTAAATAAATCAGAAGGAAATGCGGAAGTAAATAAAGATCAGAAGAGCATACGCAAACACAGCAGTTTTAACCTGGTTTCCCTCGTGGAGGACTAGTCCAGGCCTGAGAACTCTAGCTCAGGATTCAAATCCACTATTTGTGAAATAGTAGTTTACAACCCGTGCCTTTTCTTCAGAAGAGCACGTCAACTTCTTACAGAGGATCGCAGTGGCGATTTGCTTGGATTTTTCCAAGCGACTTGGAATTGTCCAAGTGACTTTTTTTTTCAACTCTTGCACAAAAACTTCTAGCTGAATCGCACTTGAGCACCTTGGGGCTTAGGAAGTTTTGTTGCTAGTAGATTGGAAGAGTAAGGCTCTTGACTATATAGGCTATGTAAGAGAAGAAGAATAGAAGAGTGGATGGTTTCAAATGAGAGAAACCAAGGCCTATTTATAGGGTTCGGGACAAGCAGAATTCGGCCAGAATTCGGTATGGATAATTCAAATTTTTGGCCGTTGGACAGCTTGTAGCAAGCAGGCCCTAAAAATCAGGGTGCTGGAAATCAGGGGACAGAGTTCGGCCCGAACTCTGTGTGGAGGCAGAGTTCAGCCCGAACTCTGTCTCCAGCAGACAGAATTGGTCCATTGGGCTTTTGGGCTTTGTGGAGCTTGGGCTTGGTTCAGGAATTGGTCTGTTGTATGGTAGAGCTTGGAGAGATATGTCTAGGGGTTGAGATGACTCAGTACGACTCAACGTACACATTCTCCTAGACTCAATAAATTGAAAATTACAGACTTAGAACAATTAGGAAAACCAAGAGCCCTCTGATGATGCCTTTCTTCAGATATCTGAGCAGAACTGAAGACGTCTTTTTCTTTGACAGCAGTCGTCCGAAGATAAACAGATCTGGAAATCTGAATACCTTTCGGGGGCTTCGCCCCCGAACCCCCGACGGGGGGTGCTGCCCCTTCGACCCCTGCCCGCTGACCGGGCAGCGGAACCCCCGATACGAGGCCCCGGATAGGTCGCTAGGCGGTTCGGAGAAATCTTTTTGTATGACGCCGTCTTCGCTCCATCATTAATTCTTCATTGCCTATGTCCTGTTTGATCATGTTTGATCATGCTTACTGCATGTCTACAAATACATGTTAGGCCAGCAAAATATGTTGCAGTACGATACAAGCATAGCAATATAATACAGGACCATTAGGACATTGCTAAGTTTAAGTAACAACATGATAGCATGTTAGGCCAACAAAATATGTTGCAGTACGATACAAGCATAGCAATATAATATAGGACAATTAGGACAATGCTAAATTTAAGTAGCAACATGATAGTGAGTATATGAATATTAGTGACATTATTATGTTAAACTTAACTGATTAGCCATATTCAAAAACACAATATAATCATTGGGCCAACAATCTCCCCCTTTTTGATTATGGCAAATCGGTTAAGTTTAAGACAGATACGATAGATGCATATATCACTAATAAACACATACTACGAGAGGATAGTGTGCTAACTTAAACTTATTTCTCCCCCTTTGACATGATCAAAAATAAGCTCCCTCGTAATAAGAGATAAAATGAACTCAAGCATAAGGAGGAAGGCATAGACAATCATGATCAAGATATACTAAATGAGGAACAATGGAAGAAGTGTGTAAAGACAAGTATAGAAACTACATACCCAATGTAGAGTGCCAAATAGAAAATAGCTTGTCAAAACACAAATAGTTGGTAAAACTAAAAGAATTTGAAAATAGTCAATAGATAGTTTACCAACATGAAATCCAAGAAAGACATCCAAAAACATAGTATTACATGAAATCCAAGAAGGACATCCAAAAACTTTTGGAAGAGAATTAAAAAAAATTCAGTCAAAAACCATAAGGATTAGATAATTGCAAATAATAGATATCAAAGATCGAAAAAAAAAACCAATTGAGATATTGAAATAGACAAACTTGATATCAATTAAAATATATAAACTTGAAACATTGATCAATGAAACTATGATAGTCATAATTGTCCACAGATAAATAGTGAATCAAAATAAATGAATGATCAATGTAAAATAGAAGCAATTGATATAAAAAGATCTCATTATTTGCAAATCTATTTGCTTATCCAAAATTCATGCATTTGAACTCAATTACCTTATCATGCTATATGAATAAACATGAAGGAAAAGGAGAAACAATGTTTGAGAAGGAGAAATTCAGTCGAATTGAATGCTCCCCCTCAAACTATGACCAATATAGATAAAATCATGAATATTGGATAAGTCCTCAACAAGGAAAGCCAAATGAAACATACAAAGAAAACCAAATCAAAGAAAGCACAATCGTCATCAAGATAAAATACGAAATTAAATATTAACGAAATGACCCATATAAAAGAGAGATAATATGATGAAAACAATTGTATATACTCTCATAAACCTTTCACAAAATATCAGTATCCCAATAATAAAAAAAATAGGTCAATGATGAACTACGTATACGACATATTAAAGGATATAAATGAATTGAACCAATTTATTTGCTCCCCCTTAAAATATGCGTATCTAGTTCTAAAGCACTTATAGCAAAAAAAATGATAACTTCAAGATCTAGGGGTAAATCAACTATTGATTTCTTCCCCTTGCTCAATGCTATAAAAACGTTTATAAAATGATAACTTATGACATAAGAAATAATATAAGGCTATAAAAACATCATAGAATAAATAATATCATCTTTAGAAGAGATATCCAATAAATAGTCACTAAAGATGAGAAATCAAAAGAATATTTCAATTTAGCACATGTAATCAAAAGACGACATACACTAACCTATATAGAAGAATATCATATTGGAATATGATAGATCAGTGCATGTTACCTTTTGAGAAGAAGATCATCATGAAAAGAAATAAGGTCCATTAGAAAAATATCATTATGAAAATGAATAATAAGGACCATTAGAAAAAGATCATAATGAAAAGAAATAGTAAGGTCCATTAGAAAAATATCTTCATGAAAAGAAATAAGGTCCATTAGAAAAATATCATTATGAAAAGGAATAATAAGGACCATTAGAAAAATATCATTATGAAAAAGAATAATAAGGACCATTAGAAAAAAATCATAATGAAAAGGAATAATAAGGTCCATTAGAAAAATATCATCATGAATAAAGTCAATTAAATCAATCACGAAGAAAGTCAAAATATAGCAAAAAAAAATAAAGCTCAAATATCATGTCCATGATTATCTAATTAAGAAATGATCAACCAACTTATTGCTTTGCAAGGACTATGTATGTTTTACCACATATGTACCCATCAACGGGTAATAATCCAACCTTGCTAGTACTAAATAAGAAACCAATGAAGTTCAAATAGCAAAGAGCATATGTGATAATCCATGAGTAGTCAAAGTAGAGTAATAAATTAACTTGATAACCACATAATTAGATAATATAGGACTACTTAATCATTAGGATCATTCATAAAGTAAACCAATAAATAATTATGATCCGTCATAAATCTCATCTAAAAACCATATAAACAAACCAATGAAAAATATAGAAAAGATTCAATCTTATTTAAAACATTGCAAATTTATTCCACAGAAATGATAATATAATAGAATCATGACTCAAAAGATGAGAGAAAATTAAGAGATGCTTGTCAATGACTAGTATGAAAGGAAGTTAAAGCGATGAATCACAAATCTCAATAGAAACAAGATAAAATAAAAATTTTGTCAAACTAATTTTAGAAACCAAACATATGTATCTAAAATAGAATACAAATCAGAAAGAATATTCATAAATCTTGTTTTTGTAAACTAGCATATCACATATAGATTGAAGTTCAAGAAGATAGATAGATGAGTGAAAGTGAACAAAAATTATGTAGCTTAACAATACATCGCAAATAAGCAAGCTAGCTACATAACTAATTAAGATTAATGAGATAGGCCATTAACATGATAAATGTGCTCATTAAATCTTAAGTCACTAACACTAAAAAATACATGCTTAAGCATAGAGTTCACAATAAGGGTAATACATTTTGAATGATCAAAATAATTTATATACTCTTTGCTAAGCAAGGATAAGAGTATAAGATAGCAAGTAAATAAATTAGACTCTCATCAAGTAAAAGACAAAAGAGATGTTCATTAAAACACAATGGAGCAAATCTCTTTGCCAAATATTGAGATTAACCCAAGATAATGAAATAATAGATTGATCTAGAGAATGCAAAATTATAACCATTATGAAAGTGTATTCTCTAGAAATGGAAAATCTCAAAGTAAAAGTTCAACCCATAGTAGCTAAAGACATGAGAAGTATGATATATCAATTACATGTATTCTCATGTGCTACAAAACATCATTGGGCAATAATAATAAAATATTTATAGCTCAAATATAAGGCTAGATAAGATGAAGTATTCTGGAACTTAGGAGAGGATCCAGAACTAGATAATGGTTGCATGTAGACCTTAATAAATCTTAAGTCTATAAAGTGTTGATCACTTTGGGTTAGCTGTAGGGGCCGGTTCCCAGCTAGCGGTAGTCCGAAGACTAGTGCACCGTGTCGCTTCAGGCTATTTACACCTGTATGAGAGAAGGACCCTTTCGGCTTGTTCCCAAAATGTTCTTTACTTTTAAGAAATTAGATTTAAAAGAATATATGCAATATCATCAAACAACATCAAAGTATAAAAATCTCTATGAATAAGAGAGGTAAATACCCAAAAAATAATGAAAGAATGATCATCAAAATTTGCTAAGAATATTTTCAAAACAAATATTTTCATAATACACTTTATAAAAATAAATATATAGAAGATTCATACTCAAAATAAGTATGATGATCTCAATAAGTAAGGTAAAGCACAAAACCAAGCAATTCTTAAAAGAACTTCCATAAAAGTCATGAACAAGACACTAATAAATATTTTCTCTCAACATTCCAACTTAAAGGCATTTGAATAAATAAATATCAGCATTTGGAATCAATAATGGCCATTGGATCTATAATGATCAACGGCTGAGGCTGTTTTCGGTTCTGGAACAGCCAGGCCGAATTCGGCCCGAACTCTGGTAAGGGCAGAGTTCGGCCCGAATTCCGGATTCTGGTAACAGAATTGGAATCAGGCTGAAAAATGGTTAAGCAAAAAAGATCAAAATAAGAGAGAAAGACATGTATCCATAAAGTCAACAAATAAAAGCCAATAAGATATCATCAAAAAGAAGACTTTAAGGAATAAACTAATTGATTCAAGTAGAGATAACACAAATTTAGTCAAAAGAATCAATAGCTAAATTATAAGGTAAGCACAAGTATGAATAAATACTCTTCAAAATAATATGAAACTTGAGCTTATCTCATATGCCCACATAAAGATATTTATACAAAAATAGATGTCAATATAATAAATACATGATCTACATGTAAATGAAGATTTAATGAATATAGTCATGTATCCATCATGAATGTTTGAAAAACTATCACAAATTCAAAAGCACGTATAAATAGACTTTATTAGGCAAAGACATAATTGATTCTCAATAGGATAATCAAAATAAAACATGAGAATCAATAATGAATATATTATATAAGCACAAGGTTAACAAGAAGTATAAGTATATACTTATCAAGTGATAAGAAGCTTGTGCTAAACACATATATTCACAAATACCAATGATATACTAAATACAAATTGGCAAGAAGTAACTATCTCAAAACTTTTAAAGATGAAGAGTTAAAAACATATTAACTCAAAACAAAACCAAGGTTATATGGACTAGAGTGATATGCATGCTTTGTAAATAAGGATTAAGAATAACGAGCATGCATATATAAATGTATCACACTACTAGAAAATGAGGGATAAACTACATAGTGTGAACTAATCATTTAAAGCTATGTAACTAGTCATGCTAGATAAAAGAAAAGAAAGAAAATCAACTAAGCATGCTAGTATTATATCTCACATTAATTTATATAATAAGCAACTAAAGGATATCAATGTGAGCTAGTAGCAAGACATCAAGAGAAACATGCTAAATTCTACAAATATAAGCCATTTAAAGAGAATCGTTTAGCATGTTACCAAAGTGGCTCTAGTGGCCACACTTGTGTTGGTGTAATTGCTTAGAAGATGACCTTTGAGCTTTGCAACCACCAACACGCTTCCTCGGTGCTATGTCCTGATACAAGTAGCTCCACCTACAATATTAGGCGAAGACTTTGGTATCCAAATAAACTTGGATCCACATTTGTTAGCTTTAGGGACCCATATACTATTTACTCTAGTATTGGTAGAAAAACTCCTACGAATATGACAAGTTACACTCATGTGTCCAATACGAGAGCAATAGAAGCACCTAATACTAGTGTGTGCACATGTATCAGAATGAGCATGATTATAAACATGTGACATACTAGAATGATGAATATTTCTAGAGTGAGCATGCATGGATTTGGTCTTAAGAATATCATGTTCTAATAGCAAATCATTATGCACACAAGTAAGAGAATCACTATGCATAGATTTGGTCTTAAGAATATCATGTTCTAATAGCAAATCATTATGCAAACAAGTAAGAGAATCAAATTTAGCATTTAAAGCATAATTCTCTTTTTCAAATAAAGCAATTCTAGAAATAAAATCATCATTTTGTTTCTTTAAAGAGTCAATAGAAGAATCATGCAAATGATTTAGCTCATGTGCTTGCTTCTTAAGATCTTCTATTGATGAGGAAAGAGATTTGATTTTCAAAATTAAAGAATCATTCAAACTCTTTAAAGAAACACAAGATGAGTTTTGAGAATCAAGTCTAAATAATAAATCAATGTTTTTATTTCTCAAAGACTCATTAGATTCTTCTAAATGAATAACCTTTTCTACAAGTTCTTTATTTGTAGAATGAAAAGCCTTAGCAAACTTCAAGGATTGGTTAGCCATGGCTTTCCACTTAGAGCACTTATTGCATTTAGAAGAAACATGATTGTCTATGCTACTTGAAGTAAAACCCTCTTCATCGGAGGAGGAAGAATACGATGCCATACACAAATAAACAAGGATCTACTCTAAGGATGTTAAGCCTAACAATAGAGACCTTGCTCTGATACCAATTGAAAACACAGGTATAGGCAACTCTAGAGGGGGTGAATAGAGTTTGTGTCGATAATCACCAAATAAAAATTAACTCTATATCACCTCCACAAAATAACTATCAAGATAGTAAATAAATCAGAAGGAAATACGGAAGTAAATAAAGATCAGAAGAGCATACGCAAACACAGCAGTTTTAACCTGGTTTCCCTCGTGGAGGACTAGTCCAGGCCTGAGAACTCTAGCTCAGGATTCAAATCCACTATTTGTGAAATAGTAGTTTACAACCCGTGCCTTTTCTTCAGAAGAGCACGTCAACTTCTTACAGAGGATCGCAGTGGCGATTTGCTTGGATTTTTCCAAACGACTTGGAATTGTCCAAGTGACTTTTTTTTCAACTCTTGCACAAAAACTTCTAGCTGAATCGCACTTGAGCACCTTGGGGCTTTGGAAGTTTTGTGGCTAGTAGATTGGAAGAGTAAGGCTCTTGACTATATAGGCTATGTAAGAGAAGAAGAATAGAAGAGTGGATGGTTTCAAATGAGAGAAACCAAGGCCTATTTATAGGGTTCGGGACAAGCAGAATTCGGCCAGAATTCGGTATGGATAATTCAAATTTTTGGCCGTTGGACAGCTTGTAGCAAGCAGGCCCTAAAAATCAGGGTGCTGGAAATCAGGGGACAGAGTTCGGCCCGAACTCTGTGTGGAGGCAGAGTTCGGCCCGAACTCTGTCTCCAGCAGACAGAATTGGTCCATTGGGCTTTTGGGCTTTGTGGAGCTTGGGCTTGGTTCAGGAATTGGTCTGTTGTATGGTAGAGCTTGGAGAGATATGTCTAGGGGTTGAGATGACTCAGTGCGACTCAACGTACACATTCTCCTAGACTTAATAAATTGAAAATTACAGACTTAGAACAATTAGGAAAACCAAGAGCCCTCTGATGATGCCTTTCTTCAGATATCTGAGCAGAACTGAAGACGTCTTTTTCTTTGACAGCAGTCGTCCGAAGATAAACAGATCTGGAAATCTGAATACCTTTCGGGGGCTTCGCCCCCGAACCCCCGACGGGGGGTGCTGCACCTTCGACCCCTGCCCGCTGACCGGGCAGCGGAACCCCCGATACGAGGCCCCGGATAGGTCGCTAGGCGGTTCGGAGAAATCTTTTTGTATGACGCCGTCTTCGCTCCATCATTAATTCTTTATTGCCTATGTCCTGTTTGATCATGTTTGATCATGCTTACTGCATGTCTACAAATACATGTTAGGCCAGCAAAATATGTTGCAGTACGATACAAGCATAGCAATATAATACAGGACCATTAGGACATTGCTAAGTTTAAGTAACAACATGATAGCATGTTAGGCCAACAAAATATGTTACAGTACGATACAAGCATAGCAATATAATATAGGACAATTAGGACAATGCTAAGTTTAAGTAGCAACATGATAGTGAGTATATGAATATTAGTTACATCATTATGTTAAACTTAACTGATTAGCCATATTCAAAAACACAATATAATCATTGGGCCAACAGTAACGCCCCAGTCCCAAAATACTTAGGACTAGGTACGTATCCATGCCAGCTGCATATATACGAAGTATACTCCAATATATGGAATCTCGTATGTATACATAAGCTGTAAAATGCAGTAAACCAAGAGTAATCTAATCTCATCCACAAGTGAAGAATAAAAGATATCATATAATCAACTGCAATAAGTCTTTGTACAATACGTTGGGCGAAGACAAAGTCCACTACCAACTATCTCAAGTAAAAGGTACAAGGAGGAATAGATGAAATAACAAGATTAGCCAAGTGCAATCATCTTCGAAAGGATGGAGAAGATCATGGCCTCGACTAGAACACCTGCAATATCACAGAAACACACACACCTGGAGAGATAACCAGGTCCTCAGAGGGACGTAACAAGATACAGGAAGAACATGCCATATGAACTGAATATAAATGCACCATAAAATAAAAATAAAGTAAAAGTGCCTAAACCATAACACGGCTCAATATCCCATCATCAAAACAGTAGGCTACCCCTATAACCAAACAAGGACAAGGGGTAACTTACTATTTCATGATGTGATATTTTTCCATGCCATGATTGGAACATAAAATTTGCTAAGGTCTCCTAACCTTTCTAGTAGACAATTTAGAAAACATCTCGATGTATGGGCAGGTGAAGGCTGACTCCCCCAGGACAAGGTAACAACTCACAACACGCACACGTCAAGTACCAATACTATCAGCCGACATAACTCGAGGCTATCGGCCCATGTGACCCATCAGTCCACATAGCTCGAGGCTAGTGACCCTCGAGACTCGACTACCGTAGTACGCAGTTACTACAGCTTTTGGATTTAGGGTAGCCCATACATTTAATTGTCTTCTCCCTCCCAAGGATACTAGCAAAAGGTAGTTCGCTAAGACTAGGTCCATATGCATACAAAAAAGACAAGAAGGAAAAATAACTGAAGCAAAATAAAATAAACTAAAAATAGTAAGTAATGGATCCAACTAAAAACAGATAATAAATATGCAGTAAATAAATAAATAAAGGAGAATATAATTATAACAGTAAATAAGGCAAGGAATCTTGCCTGAGGGTGGTGCGAGAAGCAGCAAAATCCAACAATCAGAATCGTCAACACGAAAGTCAAAATCCACAAGAAGCTCCGGATGCTGAAACAAACATCACGAACGAGTTTGGAATAAAAGATATGCCTAGGAAATGCATGTTGTAACACCCTATTTTCTGAAATTGGGGATTTTTTTGAAAAAGTATTATTTTTATTGTTTATTAATGGTATTTTAGGCATGATAGGATTTTTGGTGATTATTAGTGTAATTAAAACCATTTTCTAAGTCATGACTTATGACTTTGTGACTTACTAGCAAAACGTTAGTGTAAACCCTAGTTTTCCTTAACCTAGAAGTTGCCATGACCATGTGAGCCTAGCCATAGGCTTAGAAGATCAAATTAGTGATTTTTGCCAAAAGGGTATTTTGGTAATTTACTAGACTTTATTTGCGATTATGTGATTTTTAATATTATTTAATTCTTGTTAAGTACCATGATTAGTCCCTAACCTATCTTACCCTAATCTAGAGGTTAGCTACTAACCTAGAAGCTTTAGAATGGATAATTAGTCAAGGGTTAAGTAATGTAAATATCTTAGAATGCCTTTATGGATATTTTGCTTAAAACACTCAAAATATCAACCCATGGCACCAAAGTCTTTGCCTTCTCCATGAAGGAAAGCCAAAGACAACCCCCCCTTGCCATGGTCGGCCAAGGACCCCCCCTAGCAGCCACACTATTCTATATAACCCCATCACATTAATTTATGATTATTTTACATGAATTTAAACCTAGAAAAATCCCATTCCTTCAAACCCCCACAACTTGGCCATTTTTGATCTAAATTCACTCTAGTCTTTTGCATTGGGACCCTACAACATCAAGGGTGCTAAGGGAGGCCAGCAATCCAGATTTCGTGAGCTTTGGGCATCACCAAGTGGAAGGAAGCACACCCCTCTTTATTGATTTTTCTATTAGAATTGCACAAATAGGTAAATGCCCTAAAACCTAGTAAATACCCTGATTTTTCTTCATAAATGCATGCATATAGGTCTACCCTAACTGTGGGTCAAGTTTGGTGAAGTTTAGAGTTGGTTTGGTGTCCGTATCGGACACGTATCCTAGGCTATATAACCTTGTTTGATGAAATACCACAAAGGATTTGATTTTGTTAAAATGTAAAACAAATTATATATTTTGGTAGTCCTTGGCATGCTGATCACGAAACACCATGACTGAGCACGTTTCTATGCTGTGTCCGTGTACAAAATGGACACGAACTCACTGCACGAGGCTCGCATGCGTGCCCTGCTACCACGCTCTTCGTGCTCACTGTACAGAGCATTAGGACACGTACAATTTGACATGGACACGGGGGCAATATCTGTGAACATGCCCCCAAAGTTTCACAGTGTCTCGTTTTTTATCGGACACGCAATCACCCACGCACTGGACACGCACTAACAGTGCACGCGCGCACAGACCCAGTTTACCTACTTGGACACGGCCTTCGTGTCGTGTCTAGACACCACGTGGACACCTAGTGGTGACATGAGTATGTAGCCCAACACGTGGGCTACACGTAGACATGACCACGTGACCCCACGTGGCATGTGTCGTGTCCACGAGACACTAGAACACACGTACGACACTGTTTGAAAACAATGTGTATCAGTCGAGAAAACTTGACTGATACGGGTCTCGTGTCGACACGTGAGGATACGTAGACACTGTGCAGGCTACCTAATAGCTAGCCCTAGACCTAGACGACCTGTGTGCATGGCCACGAGACGTGTCGTGTCTCGTGGTGTGTCCACGAGCGTGAGGAACGCGTGCACAACGCTGTGTACGTGTGTGCGTATCAGATTTTACCCGATTTGGGTTTTGAGAGTTTGGACACATCAAATCATGTCGTGGTATCGTGTCAGGGCCCCTAGACACTAGAGGACACATAGGGCATTACTTACCAACCACTGGTTTCGAACCTTAGTGGGGTTTTGGACACGAAATCAAGTTTACCTACTTTTCCTATACACAGTCCATATTTCCAGATTTGGGATAATTTTTCCAGTTTTTAAAATTGAATTTTAAAACTATTTTTATTATAATTTATACATGTATATGTATATTTTCAGTGTATGTATAGGTAGTGTATGTATATGTGTGTGTGTAGGTGAGAATTGAGGATATACATATGTGTATATATGTAATTATGTATATATATACATATATATGTATATAGGTGTATTGTGTGTGTGTGTGGGGGGGGGGGGCTAATTTCTGTTTCCAGAAATCTGGAACCCCCCCTCCTGTCCAGCACTCTCACACTCTCTCTCTTTCACTCTTTCTCACTGTTCTCTCTCACTCTAACTCTCTCTTTCACTCTATCTTACTTCCCGCTCTATATATATGAATCATATATATATATATATATATATATATATATATATATATATATATATATATATATATATATATATATATATTGATATATATATATTGTATTAGATTATACATAGTGTCATTATATATATATATATATATATATATATATATATATATATATATATATATATATATATATATATATATATATATATATGTGTGTGTGTGAGTGTGATTGTATTATATATAGGGTATACATATATTGATATATATGGGTAGTAGATAGAATTATGTATATCTATATATATATATATATATATATATATATATATATATATATATATATATATATATATATATATATATATATGTATGACTTACTAAGTATAGGTTTATATGAAAACCTATGACAACTAGCCTATGGCCTAAGTGACTAGCCTATGGCATTAGGGGCTAACCCCAATTGACCTAATGACTTAAACACTAACTAGTTGACCCTTGTTGACTAAGAGTTGACCAAAGTCAACCTTAGGTCAAATTGACCTAGTTAACCTAGAATTGACCTAAAATGACTAGTTTAACTAGTTTGACTAAAACCCTAACTAGTTGATTAGGTTTGACTACATGGGTTATATGGATAGCCCTATGTAGATTAAGATATATATGGGGTTAAGTGGTATACTTAGGAGTTGTGTCATGATTGGTGTTAGCCTTAGAGGTTGACTAGAAGTTGACCATTAGTCAAGATTGACCTAATTACCTTGTTGACTAGTCTTTGTTTGACCCAAACCTTAGTTGGTCTAAGTTTGACCTAGACTTGACCCAGATTGATCATGTTGACTAGTATTTGACTAGTTTGATTAGAATGTTGACCAAGAGTTGACTTTAACCTAGATTTGACTAACCTTGACTTGTTTGACCTTGTTTGACTTTATTTGACTTAATTTGATTCCCTGTGACCTAGTATGACTTCCTGTGACCTAGTTTGACTGTTGAGTTGACCAAGAGTTGACTTTTAACCAGATTGACCTAGAATTATGTAGTATGCATTGTATACTCTATTTTTACCATTGTGGATACATTATGACTTGTGTTCCTCTGATTAGGAGCCATACATCTCTCCTCAGGCAGTATATCCTCTTCAGACATTCAGTTATCAGGCGAGTACATTCTCTGACCATTTTATACTTGCCAGGATTTATATTCTTGCTCTAGATTACTTTACTTGATGCTGACACGATTGTTATCACGGATTGGTACTATATGGATCTTTTCATGAGATGTTATCCCCCTCGGGAGCATCAGATACTTTTGTCACGTGTGTTTCACTTACATCATGTATCTCATGCTTCTATTATCATGTATCTTCATGTATCAGCTAGTGACTCATATACTCTCATGATCACCGAGCCTTCATGAATCTTCATGAATCACTCACGTATCACCCAATTATGGGCTTATCACGAATCTTAACGTAATCTGAATGGATCCTTGTGTATTGATTGGGGAAACGGGGGAGTAGAAGTGGACATGTGAATAATTCCAAAGTAGTGTAATCATGTGCAAACTCAGTAGTGTAATTATGTATAAATTCTAGCCATTCACATGCCTATCTTGTACTCTACATCACTAGCCACTTACAGTTCTTTATATACAGTAGATATTTCCTTTACAGCTATCTCTTTTACTACATGTATCTTCCTTCAGCAATTCCTATATTTTACTCTATTGCATGCTTTATATTTCCTATCATACTATGCACTGCGTGAGATGTATTGTGCTCGTTCCTGTCCTGACTGGACCTGTTGAAAATATTACAGAGGATGAGGATGAGGCCCTGGTGTCTACCCATTATGGAGCAGGACTAGATGATACTTATGTTGTGGACCCTCAACAGGATCCACCTGCAGCTGAGGATGTTGCCCCAATAGTCTAGGCTAGTTTAGCTAGACAGTCTTTCCTGTATTATCTTTTTGTCTCACATTCTGAGTTGTATTTTGAGATGTTGAGATATATAGACTTTAGACTTACTGTATTATGAGTTGACATTCTGGATGTTATGTATCCTAGACACTTAGACATATTTCATCTATTCTATTGTTCTCTTTGAGTTACTGTCTATCTATCTATCTTTTATTCTTCTATCCTAGATGTGATTGAGATGTATATTTGTTATGTCACCTCCATTCGGAGAGTATATACTGTACAGGTACCTTTATATTGTTAGATGATTGACCTAGGACAGCGTTCTACCGCCGACACTGCGGCGTAGGCTGGACGTACCCACTTCTCGTGCCCTTACTCTAGGGTGCAGGTCGTGACACATTTTTAGTGGTGGCCCATGCAGGTCCGAGTTTATGTAGTGGTATTCGAACTAGAGTATCACTACAGCCTGTGATAGGATTTAAGGAATAGGTTTAGAGAGAGTGGATACTCAATCACAATTAGGAAATTTCTATGGATTTGAATCTACTGACTTTTGTTCAAATCTGTATAATCTATTTCATATTGTCCTTCTTGATACTATCATCCTTGTACCGTCATTGACTTCCTTATTGATCTGTCTTCAGGATGGTGGAGACACGATCACAGCGTCTCGGTCCAGGTGACACCACTGAGAGGTCTGCCACCTCTCGTCCAGCTCACCAGGACCCGGGGACCACAGCTCCCCTTACTCCATCTCATGTGGGAGCTTCTGCTATATTTGGGGGTACACCTCTACTTATTCGGGGGACCATCCCAGCTACCCCAGACATGCCTCCCCCACAGTTTCGTCAGCCACAGTTTCAGCAGCACCAGTAGCAGTTCCAGCCGTCGATGCCATCTGGATTAGTGGATGCTGCACAGATGTTTTCATACTTCCAGCATTTCCTAGAGACGCAGCAGCACCAGCAGCAGCGTCAGACAGCGGAGTTTACTAGGGGCATAGATGAGGCCCATCAGCTGGCTAGAGCGACGGTAGAGAGGTTGGCTGTCCAGCCACAGGAAGGATTGGGACAGCCGTAACAGCAGAGAATTTCGGGCATTCAGGACTTCAAGAAGATGAACCCAGGGACTTCTTAGGGACAGAGGGGATTCTTTATGCTGATGACTGGATTGAGCACATTGAGGAGATCTTTCGACTGGCGGAGATACCAGCCGGACTCCAGATAGAGGCAGCAGCCAGCCAGATGCGGGATCTTGCCCGTACCTGGTATCAGACGGACCCGAGAGTAGTCACTCCAGGGCAGACATGGAGAGCTTTCAAGAAGCTCTTCAAGGGGAAGTTTTTCCCGGATCAGGCAGTCGGTGCTTTTGAGACCCAGTTCGAGAACCTGGTTCAGGGGAACCAGACTGTAGAAGAGTACTCCGGTGAGTTTTGCCGGTTGAGCAGATTTGTAGAGGGCCTTAGCGAGACAGCGAAGGCGAGGAGGTTCAGGAAGGGCTTGGTCAAGGAGGTCAAGTCCTTGACCAAGAGTGACAGGAATGCCACTTTTGAGGAGATTCTGGCAGGAGCGATGGCAACTGAGGATGATCTTGAGCTGAAGCTCAAGAGGAGCAGTGATACACAGGGAGCCGGCAGCAGTGGAGGTCAGGCCAAGAGTCCTCACTATCAGCATCAGCAGAGGCAGCCACAGCAGTATCAGCAGCCGAGGCAGCAACAGTAGGCCCCGAGACAGCAGACTACCAGTTGTCCCTACTGTAAGAAGCCGGGACATGGATAGGGAGAGTGCAGGAAGAGGCTAGGCTGGTGCCTACTATGTGGGGCAGCGGACCACCAGCTGAGGGAGTATTTCCAGTACATAGGCAGAGTAGCACAGGAAGCAGCACCAGGAGCAGGAGCCAAGGCTCCGGTAGGTCAGCAGAGGCAGCCACAGCAGCAGAGATTTATGCAGTATCAGCAACAGGCTGGAAGAGGTCAACAGGGACGAGCCTACGCCATGACAGTTGAGGATGCTCAGGCAGTTGGCGATGTGCTTGCAGGTTCTGTTCTTCTAAATTCTATTCCCACCTTGCTTTATTATATCTATCTTAAAATCCAATTCCATCTGCTCCTACCTGTTCTTTATTAGTGATCAGTTTTGACCTAGAAGTTCTTTTTGATTTTGTCGATTGCTTGTTTGTTTTTTCATCTCTTACTTAGGAGTAGAAGTAGGAGTAGGAGTAGTTTTAGCTATTAATATAATTCTTGAGTAACTTCTTTGTCAATGATTTTCCCTTAAATGAATTAATGTATGTGTCATGCCTTTGACTTAGAATTGATAGAGTAGCTCTGACCATAGATGGTAACCCTTTTAGCCCTGTGATTTATTGTTTCCTATTCTTTCCAGTCTATACCTATGACCAGGACTGTCCCACCTAACCTGTCTCTTATACTACTATTTTATCATGATTTTTGGATCAATCTAGGCCATAGACCTTTCCCACTCTAAATTATGATCATCGTAGACACATTACCGTGACTTTTAAATTAGGAGCACAAGACTAGTTATTTTCTCAAAACTAATTTCACATACATAACCTAGACATGACATTCTACACCCATGACCTTAGTGTCCGACTCAGGCATACCATCCTGTGCTTCATTGCTTAGTACGATTTTCCTGATCCGAGGCTCCATCCTGATTTACCCCATGGAGTTACCTTGATTCGATTTAAATCAAGGACACCTTATGACCTAAAACTGCCAACCAATTTTTGGTCATGACCCAGTATAGGTCTACTACCCATATTTTGCTTGTTGACCTTGTATGTTGCTAGGTAGTAGCTTCGACCCTGATTGTTGGAGGTTTGACCTAGGAGGAGTACGACCATCTAAATTTCGAGGACGAAATTATTGTTAGGAGGGTAGACTTGTAACACCCTGTTTTCTGAAATTGGGGATTTTTTTGAAAAATTATTATTTTTATTGTTTATTGATGGTATTTTAGGCATGATAGGATTTTTGGTGATTATTAGTGTAATTAAAACCATATTCTAAGTCATGACTTATGACTTTGTGACTTACTAGCAAAACCTTAGTGTAAACCCCAGTTTTCCTTAACCTAGAAGTTGCCATGACCATGTGAGCCTAGCCATAGGCTTAGAACATCAAATTAGTGATTTTTGCCAAAAGGGTATTTTGGTAATTTACTAGACTTTATTTGAGATTATGTGATTTTTAATATTATTTAATTCTTGTTAAGTACCATGATTAGTCCCTAACCTATCTTACCCTAATCTAGAGGTTAGCTACTAACCTAGAAGCTTTAGGATGGATAATTAGTCAAGGGTTAAGTAATGTAAATATCTTAGAATGCCTTTATGGATATTTTGCTTAAAACACTCAAAATATCAACCCATGGCACCAAAGTCTTTGCCTTCTCCATGAAGGAAAGCCAAAGACACCCCCCCTTGCCATGGTCGGCCAAGGACCACCCCTAGCAGCCACACCATTCTATATAACCCCATCACATTAATTCATGATTATTTTATATGAATTTAAACCTAGAAAAATCACATTCCTTCAAACCTCCACAACTTGGCCATTTTTGATCTAAATTCACTCTAGTCTTTTGCATTGGGACCCTACAACATCAAGGGTGCTAAGGGAGGCTAGCAATCCAGATTTCGTGAGCTTTGGACATTACCAAGTGGAAGGAAGCACACCCCTCTTTATTGATTTTTCCATTGGAATTGCACAAATAGGTAAATGTCCTAAACCCTAGTAAATACCCAGATTTTTCTTCATAAATGCATGCATATAGGTCTACCCTAACTGTGGGTCAAGTTTGGTGAAGTTTAGAGTTGGTTTGGTGTCCGTATCGGACACGTATCCTAGGCTATAAAACCTTGTTTGATGAAATGCCACAAAGGATTTGATTTTGTTAAAATGTAAAACAAATTATATATTTTGGTAGCCATTGGCATGCTGATCACGAAACACCATGACTGAGCACGTTTCCATGCTGTGTCCTTGTCCAAAATGGATACGAACTCACTGCACGAGGCTCGCGTGCATGCCCTGCTACCACGCTCTTCGTGCTTACTGTACAGAGCACTAGGACACGTACAATTTGACATGGACACGGGGGCAATGTCTGCGAACATGCCCCCAAAGTTTCACAGTGTCTTGTTTTGTATCGGACACGCAATCACCCACGCACTGGACACGCACTGACAGTGCACGCACGCACAGACCCAGTTTTCCCACTTGGACACGGCCTTCGTGTCGTGTCTAGACACCACGTGGACACCTCGTGGTGACACGAGTGTGTAGCCCAACACGTGGGCTATACGTGGACATGACCATGTGACCCCACGTGGCGTGTGTCGTGTCCACGAGACACTAGAACACACGTACGACACTGTCTGAAATAGTGTGTATCAGTCGAGAAAACTCGACTGATACGGGTCTCTTGTCGATACGTGAGGACACATGGACACTGTGCAGGCTACCTAATGGCTAGCCCTGGACCTAGGCGACCTGTGTGCATGACCACGAGACGTGTCGTGTCTCGTGGTGTGTCCACGAGCGTGAGGAACGCATGCACGATGCTGTGTACGTGTGTGCATATCAGATTTTACTCGATTTGGGTTTTGAGAGTTTGGACACATCAAATCGTGTCGTGGTGTCGTGTCAGGCCCCCTAGACACTAGAGGACACTTGGGGCATTACTTACCAACCACTGGTTTCGAACCTTAGTGGGGTTTTGCACACGAAATCAAGTTTACCTACTTTTTCTGTACACAGTCCATATTTCCAGATTTGGGAAAATTTTCCCAGTTTTTAAAATCGAATTTTAAAACTATTTTTATTATGATTTATACATGTATACGTATATTTTCAGTGTATGTATAGGTAGTGTATGTATATGTGTGTGTGTAGGTGAGAATTGAGGATATACATATGTGTATATATGTAGTTATGTATATATATACATATATATGTATATAGGTGTATTGTGTGTGTGGGAGGGGGGGGGCTAATTTCTGTTTCCAGAAATCTGGAACCCCCCCCCATGTCCAGCACTCTCACACTCTCTCTCTTTCACTCTTTCTCACTGTTCTCTCTCACTCTAACTCTCTCTTTCACTCTATCTTACTTCCCTCTCTATATATGAATCATATATATATATTTGTATATATATATATATATATATATATATATATATATATATATATATATATATATATATATATATATATATATATTTATATATATATATATATATATATGTATATATATATATATATATATATATATATATATGTATATATATATATATATATATGTGAGTGTGATTGTATTATATATAGGGTATACATATATTGATATATATGTATACCCTATATATAATACAGTACCATATATATATTGATATATATGGTACTGTATTATATATAGGGTATACATATATATATATATATATATATATATATATATATATATATATATATATATATATATATATTTTTTTTATATATATATATGTATATATATATATATGTATATATATATTATATATATATATATATATATATATATATATATATATATATATATATATATATATATATATATATATATATATATATATATATATATATATATATATATATTGTATTAGATTATACATAGTGTTATTATATATATATATATATATATATATATATATATATATATATATATATATATATATATATATATATATATATATAGGGTATACATATATTGATATATATGGGTAGTAGATAGAATTATGTATATCTATATCTACATATATATATATATATATATATATATATATATATATATATATATATATATATATATATATATATATATGTATGACTTACTAAGTATAGGTTTATATGAAAACCTATGACAACTAGCCTATGGCCTAAGTGACTAGCCTATGGCATTAGGGGCTAACCCCAATTGACCTAATGACTTAAACACTAACTAGTTGACCCTTGTTGACTAAGAGTTGACCAAAGTCAACCTTAGGTCAAATTGACCTAGTTAACCTAGAATTGACTAGGATTGACCTAAAATGACTAGTTTAACTAGTTTGACTAAAACCCTAACTAGTTGATTAGGTTTGACTATATGGGTTATATGGATAGCCCTATGTAGATTAAGATATGTATGGGGTTAAGTGGTATACTTAGGAGTTGTGTCATGATTGGTGTTAGCCTTAGAGGTTGACTAGAAGTTGACCATTAGTCAAGATTGACCTAATTATCATGTTGACTAGTCTTTGTTTGACCCAACCTTAGTTGGTCTAAGTTTGACCTAGACTTGACCCAGATTGATCATGTTGACTAGTATTTGACTAGTTTGATTAGAATGTTGACCAAGAGTTGACTTTAACCTAGATTTGACTAACCTTGACTTGTTTGACCTTGTTTGACTTTATTTGACTTAGTTTGATTCCCTGTGACCTAGTATGACTTCCTGTGACCTAGTTTGACTGTTGAGTTGACCAAGAGTTGACTTTTGACCAGATTGACCTAGAATCATGTAGTATGCATTGTATACTCTATTTTTACTATTGTGGATACATTGTGACTTGTGTTGCTCTGATTAGGAGCCATACATCTCTTCTCAGGCAGTATATCCTCTTCAGACATTCAGTTATCAGGCGAGTACATTCTCTGACCGTTTCATACTTGCCAGGATTTATATTCTTGCTCTAGATTACTTTACTTGATGATGACACGATTATCATCACGGATTGGTACTATATGGATCTTTTTATGAGATGTTATCCCCCTCGGGAGCATCAGATACTTTTGTCACGTGTGTTTTACTTACAGCATGTATCTCATGCTTCTATTATCATGTATCTTCATGTATCAGCTAGTGACTCATGTACTCTCATGATCACCGAGCCTTCATGAATCTTCATGAATCACTCACGTATCACCCAATTATGGGCTTATCACGAATCTTAACGTAACCTGAATGGATCCTTGTGTATTGATTGGGGAAACGGGGGAGTAGAAGTGGACATGTGAATAATTCCAAAGTAGTGTAATTATGTGCAAACTCAGTAGTGTAATCATGTATAAATTCTAGCCATTCACATGCCTATCTTGTACTCTACATCACTAGCCACTTACAGTTCTCTATATAGAGTAGATATTTCCTTTACAGCTTTCTCTTTTACTACATGTATCTTTCTTCAGCAGTTCCTGTATTTTACTCTATTGCATGCTTTATATTTTCTATCATACTATGCACTGCGTGAGATGTATTGTGCTCGTTCCTGTCCTGACTGGACCTGTTGAAAATATTACAGAGGATGAGGATGAGGCCCTGGTGTCTACCTATTATGGAGCAGGACTAGATGATACGTATGTTGTGGACCCTCAGCAGGATCCACCTGCAGCTGAGGATGTTGCCCCAGTAGTCTAGGCTAGTTTAGCTAGACAGTCTTTCCTGTATTATCTTTTTGTCTCATATTCTGAGTTGTATTTTGAGATGTTGAGATATATAGACTTTAGACTTACTGTATTATGAGTTGACATTCTGGATGTTATGTATCCTAGACACTTAGACTTATTTCATCTATTCTACTGTTCTCTTTGAGTTACTGTCTATCTATCTATCTTTCATTCTTCTATCCTAGATGTGATTGAGATGTATATTTGTTATGTCACCTCCATTCGGAGAGTATATACTGTACAGGTACCTTCATATTGTTAGATGATTGACCTAGGACAGTGTTCTACCGCCGACACTGCGGCGTAGGCTGGACGTACCCACTTCTCGTGCCCTTACTCTAGGGTGTGGGTCGTGACACCTGTCCAAAAGTCAAATTCTGGAACGGGACAATTTCGTAATTTCGGGTCAAAACGATGTCCGCCGTTGGACCCGCTTTGCATCGAAATACGTGCCAATATCTACGGTCTCTAAAGTCATCAAACTACATGTCTATAGATTTGTTTTGATGAGTCGAACCCAACGGTATGTCTAATTTTGGATTCCGGTGGACTGTACACAAAATCGTCCGTTGAGTGGGATTGTGGGCCCGCCAAAATAGTGTCCCGTTCAACGGTCTCAGAATCGGACCAAACTTGGCTCACAAGACCAGAAAAATATTTCGAGTCCAATGGCGCAAGTTTCATCGCGAATGATGAGTGTGCACAAATTTGTGACTTAACTTGCAAAAGGTCGATACGTGGGTATCTCGACGGATACGCACTGATTTCGTCGCGCACATACAACGAAATCGGGTTCCGTCAGTTCCCACACGTTGACAACATCCATACGCGCCTTTCGATGCATATAGTGCACGACCACGTCGCCCGGTTTGTCGGGGCGCACGCCGTATCGGGGTGTTTTTTCTAATTTTCGAAAACAGAATTTACAATTTTTCAGGAAACTTTAATTACGTGTAACTTTTTACATACTAGTTGAAAAGTGAATCCATAAGGTGTGTTACAATATCGGTTATATTGTCTTTGACTGTCTTCAATTAGTTTCAACAAAATTTTAATGGACAGCGAGAAAAGTGGCCGACAAGTTGGTGTTTTCTAATAATTTTTAATATTTCCGAAAAGTAGTTTTTCTCCAACTTCGTCTCGATTTTTCGAGCAAGTTGGATGGCCATGTTGAAATCCACCTGGGGGATCTCGAAGAGGGTCATGTGGGCTTTCTACACGAATTTACGGATCGAAAATCGGAGTAGAATTGACAGAGAAATTGATCGGAGAAGTGGGATACCTTAAAGTAGGAATCTGTTGTTGTTGTTGTTGTTGTGACGATCGAAAGGCGGAGATGCTATCGCTCCGACGAGGCTAACACGCACGCCGAGGAGAGGGAGGAGGATGGAGGAGAGAGGAGGAAGAAGAAATTTGGAGATTAGGGTTTGAAGTGTGGCGGCTACTTCGTAGTTGCTGTTGTTGTTATTTCTATATATAAGATATATATATATATATATATTAGGGATCGGCCATAGTGAGTTGTTAATTTTGTGGTGCTTAGGCATGGGTTTTAATGGCCGAGCCACACAGTAGCTTTAAGCTGCTAGCGTGGGTGCCCCATGTGGCCGCCCACTTAGTAGCAAGTTTTTCTTTCTTTCTTTTTTCTTTTTTTTTTTCCAAATCTTCTAAAGATCTTATATATATTTATATATATCTATATGTATAGATCCATAAATCTATATATATATATATATATATATATATATATATATATATATATATATATATATATATATATATATATATATATATATATATATATATAAAGAATCATCACAAATTTAATATTACTTAATATTATCTATTCAAATAATTAATGTATTTAAACACATCTATATATATATACATATATAATTTACTTTACAATAAATTTAATAATAATAACATATAAGTAGAGTAAATGTATTTTAAAAAAATAACTTTAATGATAATAAATATTAAATTTTCTCAATGGTGGTTTTGATGAACCCATACCATATTCCCAAAATCGGGTCTAGAACAATTTGTACAATGTTGCAAAATATTATTTAATACCAAATACCAATATCTTGTACAAATAATAAAATAATTACCAATTGTACATAAATTTTAAAATAAGTTAGGAAATATTTGTATATATCCAAAATATGCCTACATGGTCACATTTGGTCACACTACATACTTACTTGGGCTTGGGTTCGGTCCGGGCCCTAGTTCGGGCTGTTTGGTCCAACCGAGTCTCTAAAAATCAATATACATAAAATAAAATAAAAAAATTTAGTCCAATAAAATAATAAAAATAGTAATAAAAATAGGGGGTTTTACAGCCGAGACCGTTTTCTCCTCGTAGTCGACGGAGATAACATCTACATTGATCATGTACTAGATGTAGTTCTTGAGGACGTAGCAGTCCTTAGTTGGATGTCCGATAAACTGATGGTAGTGACAGTACCTCGGATTGTCCACTCTCCCAACCTCGTAGGGATGCTTCGGGTCCGGCAACTTGATCTTGTCACCCTGCTTCAATATCTCGAAGAGTTGCAGGGTGTCTTTATCGTTGAAAGAATAAACCTCCTTTGGCCTTGGTGCAAGTGGAGGCTTCTGAGTGGGTGCTGATGCAACTTTGGAGGCACTGACAGTCAATGCCTGTTTCCCCTTCGTCTCTCGTCCAGGGTTGTTAGCTGCAGGTCGTTTTCCCTTGTCCTCAAAGGCAGGGAAACTGGCTCCTAGAAGACGAGCATTGGACGCCTTCTTTTTAGCTGCTTCGGCCTCGATAATCAAGAAACTCCAGTCAGGAAGATGAGTGGAGTTGAGCTAGAGTTTGATCGCAGGCAGCATGTTCATGCTGTAGGAGGAGAGGAGTGCACGTTCTGGCATGCCTGGGGGCAGTCTGAAGCAGGCTTGTCGGAACCGGTCGATGAATGCTTGAATTGTCTCCTTCTCCTTCTGACGTATCTCTATGAGGTACGCCATTATCATGTCCTTCCTTCCGTCATAGAAACGATCGAGGAAGAGATGCGTCAAGTCATCGAAGGAAGATTTGGAGTTGTCGGGGAGACTGCCGTAACAGTCGTGAGCCACTCCTTTCAACGCCCCAAAAAAATATGCTAGTGAGTAACGTGTCTTCCTTCAGGAGATGTCCCGTTTGAGACTGGAAGTACGTCAGATAGCGGCGCGGAGAGTCCTTTCCATCGTATGGCGTCAAAGTTTGTGGTTTATACTTGGGAGGATAAACCACTTTGTTCCATTTGAGGGGATATGGTTGTGGGATCCCCATCTTCTGGCGCTCCTCTTGTCTGTTCTTGGACTCAAAGCGCTCGCGCAAGTCCCTGATCATCTCAACCATGTCTTTCGTGGAGCTAGGAGTCGGGGAAGGTGGTACAGCCTGGAGTTGAGCATTTGATGGCTCCGACGTCCGAGGTGCTTCACGATGATCTATATCCAAGGATACCCTTGAAGGGGTACACTTGATTCTCCATTGGCCCCTGGGTCAGGACCAGTAGAAGGTGCTCTGGCCAAAGCTGACCGTATCTCAAACACTGCTTGAGTCAGTATTTGCATGGAGGCAGAGAGGGTTTTGAGTCCTCCCTCCAAGGTATCAATGCGCTGGACGAGGTCCGCTGGCGGCGCGTCTGGCTCGGTATCACCCCCAGTCTTGTATACTGTCATGACACGACTGGAAGTGGATGGATCGGTTGAGGCTTCACTTTTGGCATCACTCTCCAGTAGGAGAGTTGCCTCTCCTGGAGCTTCGTCTTGGCTACCCCCAGCTAAGTTCTGGGGGATATCTTCGCCTTCGGGAAGGACTTGGCTAGCCTTATCTGTGCTCTGGGGGACATCTTCGTCTTTCGGAGGACGATCAGCAAGGACTTGGCTACCCCCAGCTTCCTCCAAGATCTTCTTTCTCCTCCGAGTGCCTTTAAACACTCCAGAGGATGGGACAGTCGTCTTGGTTTTTCTCGACTGGCTTTTGGATGAGGACACAGTCGAGGAGCTACCAGTCGCCTTCCGAATTGACGGAGAGTTAGAGATTATGTTGCATGAAGCAACCATTAGTTCTGGCTCCACTTCAGCTGACACATTCTTCCTGAGGCGATATTGGAGAGGTGTTGATAATTGCAGCCGCTGGAACACCGACTGCCTTAGTGGGACTTCTGTCTTGCAATAGCAGTTGATGGTGACTACAGCAAAGGTGTGCCCTGTGAGGGGCGCATTGTGCTTGTCAGTTAACTCTCCTGATCGACGTTTGTGAGTGATCACGTTATACAGATCATTGGAGGAGAGTGCCACCTTCGTACCCCTATCAGGCGCATGGCAAGGCCAAGCGTCGGGGTGGTCAAGTGAATGTTGTACCCCCTGATCCAACGCAAAACAAGCGCTCAGATCAGTAGTGGGGGAACAACATTTAAAGTGACTTGAACGAACCTCAGACGCACAACCAACGGAGGCGCGGGAGTTCAAGACCACAGGGTTTGCCTTGCTCGACTTGGTTGCGAACGCAGAAGATGCGCCCAAGTGAGACAAGGACTTGGAAGGTCGGCTCATTTCTGGCGCAGTAGCACCCGAGTCGACCTTATACAGCTTACCATCAGTAGCGCGCATGATTGTGAACGCATGCTTCTGGTTTGCTGCCAGCATAGCACGTTTGAGGCGCATGGCCAGTGCTGCCTTGCACCTCTTCGTACCAGCCCGTAGGGGTGCATAGTACTCAGAGTCCAAATTATCCTCGCCACGACAGTGAGTGAGTCTGTCAAAGACAGAGGTCTTCTGTGGCACATCAGAGGTGATGCGCAGGGCATTAGCTGCGCCCTTGCTCCGTCGGCGCATCTTCCTTTTCTGATAAGAAGATGGCTGGAGAATGTGGTCAGCACCACACTTTCCCGAGAGATGTGCTGCACCGGTGGGCGCATCCTGGCTGCTGAGGTCGTCAGCGAGAAGGGTGGTCTGCATCGACGTATCCCCTTCGGTGGTGGTGCCAGGGGCCTCGACCTTGCGCACCCAGACTTATCTAGTCTTCTTCGGCTTTGGCTGCCGTTTCGAAGGACTTGCGCTTCCTTCAGAGATGAACTCCTCATACGCCTGTTGATTGAGGCGTACGACCAGCATCTTGTGGGAGGAGCCCACCTTCACGTCGTCGGATTGTGACACAGCTTTCTCGGTGGAGGAGAAAGAGGTCCCCAGCAGAGTCGTCAGCTTGTTTGCCATTAAAATCTTTTGATTACAATTTCAATTACAAATAGAACAGTGTTACAATGTAGGACTTAGATGTAGTCCTAGGAGTACACTTTTGTTTATCTGGGTCCCTTGTGCCGATGGAGCGAGTGGTAATGCGTTGACTCCGTTGACGATCTGACGACGGTTATTGGTTCTCTGAAGGTCTGAGTTGCTCTGGGTGCTGGAGCTTGCGGAGAGGAAAGAGAAGTTAAGTGTCTGTATCTGTCTCTCTATGTGTGTGTTCGTAGGTTCCTCTTCCTAGAAGAAAGAAATAATCCCTCTATTTATAGTTTGTAGGCTGGCTGCTCATGCGCGCATATGTAGGATGCACCTGTTTGTGGGGATGCCACGTGGTGATTGCTGATGGAGGCGCATGGACGATGCGCTCTGATTGAGGAGTTGAACCCTTTCTGTTGCCTTTGTGGGCTGCGGCCGAGCTGACACGTAGCAATGGAGGGGATCTTTCAGTTGCTGAGATCTTGGGTGATTAGCACCCTTTCATAGGCTGAATCGAGTCAAAGGACACATGTCGTAGGCCCATGGCTCAAAGATCTCGAATTTGGTGGAGAGTGATCTGATAGGATGTGCCTGGGATTGGGCGCATGAGGAGACTTTGGCTTGTAATCTTTAGGAGTCACGAACCAATCTGGGCGCACGGCTTTTGAGGCGCATGCGGGGATTCAGTAGTGACTTAACTTCTGTCTTTAGGGATCAGAGAAAAGTCTGAGGCACATAGCTTTTGTGGTGCATGCAAATATTTGGACGCATGGCTGCGGAGGCACATGCGAAATGGTTGGGCGGCCATGTGGCTTGTAACCGTAGGAGGAAAGTAATGATGATGCTGATGTCAGCGATGCTTTGTCTTCTGAAAAAGCTGCTAACTGTTCAGTCCTCGGAGACTGGCTACTGTCGTGTCAGACTTCAGCATTTAATATTCTTTGACGGGTGATAGGCTGTTGAGTGGGCGCGTTGATCTGCGTTCCACTAGACGCGTGGGGGCGCATGGAGCGCATCCTTATGAGGCGCTTGGTGCTGATGGGCGCGTCAGTATGATGCGCGGTCTGACCGGCGCATCCGTTTGCATGATACGTCTTTATTGGCTCGACTGTTACGTTCTTCGAGTGCTTTAAATAGCCATTTTTGACTTGGCCGAATTCGAAGCGTCAGGTTCATCACCAATAATACAAATTCATTGCACGGGATTTGGAGAACCTGCCACTTGGCGCATGGGTTTGATTTGCCCGGCCTATAAATAGTGGCAAGGAGAGAGTTTGCTTCTCGTTCTCTCACGTCCTTCCGAAATGAACTTATTTGCTCGAGCACATTCTGTTGATAAGATGCTTCCGAGGGTGAAGATGTGATGCATTGTCTTCATTTATGCACTCGTGAAGGTGACTGTTACGTCCAAAAGTCGGCTTCTGAGGCAGGCGGAAGGTTCCTGTTGCATCCAAAGATCGGGATGCTCGAGCCCCGTCTCTGTTACGCTGGAAGAGCCGCAGATCGAAATTGCGGTGCCCTAGCTTTGGAGGCTCTTTCCTCTGTCAGAGTGGGTGTTGCCCATTCTGGTTGTGTTAAAAGCCTCCTTTTACCGCGGATCAATTGTGGTGCTCTCCTCTTCCTTTGGGCTTTGGAAATATCTTCCTCCAGCTAGGGGGTTGATTGCCCATCCTCGTTCTACTCAATAAATGCTTCATTTGATCGGGTCGAAGTGGCACATGTACTGAGACTTCATGATGCACATAACTGAGGCTCTTGAAGAGATGCGCCTGACTGAGATGCCGAAGAGATACGCCTGACTGAGACGCTGAAGGGCGGCACATAACTAAGTTGTTGAAAGGATGCACATAACTGAGGATGCACCTGACTGAGACGCCGAAGAGATACGTCTGACTGAGAGCGCATGGCGAGATACGCCTATTTGAGAGCGCACGGTGGTTGCTGTGCCTGGCTGTAGACTGAGGGTCTTTTCTTTTGTAGAAGTTCTCCTTTGTACAGCCTTTTTTAGACATGTAATAGACTTTTATATGAAATAAAAAAAATCTCCTTTTAATGTCTATGCTTTTGTTGTCTGCTATGCTAAGTACTTCATCTGAGCTTCCTGGCGCATGTAGTGTTAGGCGCATAAGATTTCTGTTCCTGAAATTCTATGCTTCTACAGACACGACCTCGATATATGAGCCACGGTCGCATTGTCACAATACAAGTATAGGCAAGACTAAGTTAGGAGGCACTGCTTTAAAGATATTAAAGCACGAATCGAGTTCATGGCACAACCGAGTCATTGCGTCCCATTGTTTGGCATGAAAGACAAGTATGAGTCGGTCGAGCGACACTTAGCGACAAGTCTTGATTGGGTCAGTTGGTGATTAAAGTAGCAAGGGCCACGAGACAGCGATATGGTTAAGACACACAGAGTTACGAGGCATGGCACGATGGATTTGTAGCACGGTCACAAGAAAATTGGATACTATCGCGTAGTTGCGTCTCTGATTATGGCCGAAAGGAAAGCACGACTTGATAGGTTAACGTTGTTGAGTTGACATTTTGTTGCAAGCACGGAATGGTCTTCAGACACAAAATAGGCCAAGGCGTCTGTCTTAAAACTGATCCTAAAGCAAGAGTAGAAAGACAATAAAAAAGGGGCTATGTTGCATAAAGTAAATTAACGTGTCAATTTTATATGTGTGGGCGAGGAGCTCACTCCACCAGTACAGTTGAGTACTGACACCCATACAGTTTTTATGTACATGCACAGGTAGAAGCTTGTAGTACGGAGCTTACTTGGATACATCGAGGCATGGAGTTCCTTGGCAATTCGAAGCGTGCGACCGCATGGAGTCAAGACTTATACGGGATATAATGTATGGACGTCGCCTTCCGAAGCATCCGGTGGCTCGTTACATGTATTGAGAGATGAGTGACTTGTAATGTGAGATGAGTGAGCTTGAAAGATTGTAATCTTGGCCTTGTGCCCCATTCTAATAGTTGTTTCAATATCAATAAAAATGCTTCTTTTTAATGACTTGTGTTTTGTTCTAAATTTTTGCTGACATATTCAATGTCTCTGCTTGGGACTTCTGTGCGACAACCCCATCGCAGTCGCTATAATCGATCGTTATGGAACCCGCCTTGCACAAACGCAATCTAGGCTCATGCGACATCATGCCTTAGCGAGGACGATCGCTCCTACAGGAGCGGGGCGTGACATAATGGTATCAGAGCACGACTTTACGTCTTTGGACTATCGATTGAATTCTTTAACTCTGTTGCTTCTGCATGTTGATATCGTTGGTGCGCTCTCTCTCGAATGTCCCACGGGATGTCCATACAATAAGTCTAAATAATTTACAAAATGTAAGAGAACAGTTTTTGACAATAAACAAAAAGATGATTCACGTAAGCAAGGTTGGCTAAGTCGGGCTGGACATATACACCAAAAGCTGCATCGACCTTAGAAAAGTCAAATGTGGGATTGAAAATGTGTCGAGCAAGAATGAGTTGAACTCGATTGAGTAAAGTGAGATGACTATCGATAGGGGCGCTATCGAGCGACGATATCGTCGATGCGATATAGATGAGTGTGCTTGAAATTCGAGGGACAGTTCAAACATAAAATTTAAATAAGTCAATTTTGATTCGAATGATGGTCTTAAGGATTTGTCGAATGACTTCATCCCTGAGTGGTGTATGCGATAGCTTCAGGGATGTCGATCGATCGATTGAGGATGCGGGGTGTCAGTGGGTCTATCAGCAAACATCGCGTTATACAAAGCCTTAGATTGAGTGTTATTGAACAAGTTGCAGTCTTGAAGATTTGGACAAGTTGATTCGAACAACCTAGAATTGACGTGCACGAAACGTGCACGGGATTGAGGATTGCGAGAGCATGAAACGCGAAAATGATTGACTAGGTGAAACTGAATCAAAGAAAAGTTAAGGTGTAGCGAATGGATGACTTGATCGAGAAAATTGATATATATCGTATACGAAAAGTTAGCACGACGTGAAGATAGCGTTCATGAAAAGTTTGATTTTGAAGTTACAAAAAAGACTCCTAGGATTGGAATGAATGTTGCTAGATTATTTGAGTTAGTAAGAAATGATGAGATTTGAAGAAAAACATTGCTCAATGACTTGAGATAGACGGATAAACAATACGCAAATTTAGGTTTTAGGAAATTGATGTTGTGAATGATTTGAGACATAATGATCGAACTTAAATTTGCATCTCGAGAAGATTATCTAGTCGGACGATGGCATTATTCGCACGACTCAAAATTCGTTGCAAAAGAAGATCGTCAGGTTACGTATATCATCGATGGTATTGAGGCGTATCAAAGATCGATATGTGATAACTCGGGGGCACTCTAATTCGAAGAATGACGATCGTGCAAGTGTTATTGTTCTGACAGATGTTATACTTAGGATTTTGATTGAAATAAATATGGATGAAAACAGAAGTGTCTTGATGGTTACGCGGATAACCATAGCGTCGACATTCTTGTCTTGCACGAGCACAACTCTAGCCTCGCATATGCATCACGTCGGATTTGGGGCGATCGTTCCGCGTGAGCGCTGACATGGTGATTTATGTCGTAGGAATAATCGAACTCGAAAAATCTCACTCTACTTTTCCAGTATTTTCAAAATCCTAAATTTATTTTTTATGATTAATGATTAAATTGTTAATTGATTTTTCAAATAAATTTTTAAAATGATTTTTTAAAAGGGAATTGAATTGGAAGCAGAAATAATTCAAATTCAAACTTTGAATAGTTGTAACAACAAATTGTGGCTCACCACCTACAACTTTTCTTAACATTTCCTTTTAACTAATTTTTTGTTTTTTTTATTTCTTTAAAATATGAAACAGGAGGGGTTTCTTTGCTTAATTCCATATTGCGGGGGGGGGGGGGGGGTTGTAAACAGCTTTGATATTCTTAAGAGAGGAGAGAGAGAGAGAAGTATTATTTCTTTTCATTTTTTTTGAAGCTGAGCCCTCTCGTTTCCCGAAATCCTCTCCAACCCTAATCCCAAATTCTTGGCGATGGCGGCGACGATGATCTCTCCACCGCGACGATTTCTCCAGTGGCGGTGCAGAGGTCGGTCCTCCTCCGACGAGTCTGCAGCAACGCTTAATCGTTCGATCCCGACAATCGACAGCAGCTGATTTCATCCACGACGGGCGAGTCCACCGGCGTGCGGCCCTATGATGAACAGCGGCACCACCCCGGCCTAGGGTTCATGAGCAGCGGCTGCTTCTCTATCACGACGACGGCTATGTCAATCACCGAGCGCGAATTCCTCTGCATCGATCAACGGCGAGCAGCGGCCATGCAGGATTTTCTCGCGGCGAGTGGCGATGATCGCACTCTCCGGCAGTGGCGGCGCCATATCTTCTCGACGACAGACGAGCTACAACAGCAGGTGAGCGTAGCCAGGCTCAAGTGACCTCTTCGATTTCTCTTGGGTTTGAATGAGTTCTTGAAATCAATTAATTGGGACAGTCGATCCAGATCTGATCGAGATCTAGCAGTTCGATTTTCGTTGGTAACTCGTTCGTGGAGGCTCGACGAATGCTTGGAGGAATGTCGAATCCGTGGAAGTACTCTCAAGTCAGGCTCCATTCGAATGCGGAGGCTTGTGTCCAACGCTGTGGATTGGGATTCAGTTCCGAGTTAACTTCTCAGGTGATTTCCTGTTCCATTCTCTGTTCTATTCGATCCAGCTTGGTATTTGTTTAGATATTGTTTTTACTTCCAAGTGTTCGTGTCCGTGGTTGCTGGTCAGTGGATTGGCGTGTTCCAGTGTGGGTGTGTCCAGGTGTTCAGGTATGAACCTGTGTTGGGGCCGTGTGGGTGTATCGATCAGCTTGTTTCCGATCCAGTCTTGTTTCAGTGTGTGGATCGAATCAGTATTTTGTCAAGCTCACTAGTCGATGGATGTAATTGAAGGCTGATTTGTGTTTGAGAATTTTTTCGTAATCGAAGATCTGTGGCAATGCAGTCCATTGGTTGATAAATATTCGTGTTCTATCTTCTAGTTCATTTGATTCCTAAATTTTATTGTATATTTTTATCAAATTATATATTCTATTTTGGTTGGGGAGAATTCATTCAATTTGAACCCATGTTACTTTTGTATAATTCTTCTGATAGCTTGATAGAATTTTGTGGTGATTTGTTTTCCTTTTGATTTGAGTTGGTGGGGTTGAACTCAGTTTGTGTTTTTCCTTTCCTCGTGAATATTGATGCTGTGGTGTGAAGCCAAGGCAGGCTATATTGTTTGGTCTGAGTTCTTCCAATATAGTCATTTAATTCTATGAATTACTGAACCTTAGATCCTTCATGTGGCTAACATTATCAATGGAGTGATGTCTTGTGCCTAGGCAAGACCTTCATGATTTGTAGGAGTGTGATTAACTACACTTCGAATTGGTTGGCGGGGCTTAATCGGTGTCGAAGAATGTCAGGACTCAGTTTAGAGGCTGGACCATGCTACATTTGATCAGAGATGTGTATTGCATTTGATTCACTGCTCAGGATAACTTAGACTTCATCTTGAGTTGTCAATAGATTTAATTTCTGGGTTGTAATATTATTTCAGCTCAGGTTACAGGCGTAGACTATGGGCAGACTTTGATTTCTTTCTGTCTAATCCTTTTAGAATGGGAGCATGGTCAGAATGTTGGACTTGGGTTCTGTTGGGTTTGGCAAATAAATAGTTGGACTTGGGTTTAAGAGGTAATTTTGTGTTCGATTGGTACAATTATGGCAAGTCTTTGGGTTTTAGTTCTTTTCTTGCTAGCTATGATTTCGTGTATAAGTAAGTTGAGCCAGGCTTGACTTGGTCAGTTTAACAAAAAAATTCTTTATAATCTAAAACTCAAATTCTTATTTTTTTTGGCCATCTATTTACTCCAGTAAGTCTAATCTGGGAGTAGGGTGTGTGGTGGATTATTGGCATATTTAGTTATTCTATTTTTTGAATAAAATTTCCTTAACATTCCTTGGTAACTTTAGTGCAAATATTTTAGAGGTTACATAATATTTGCCCTTTTCTTTAGCAACTATTTTGAATTAATAATAGTTATATTCAATTACTACTTTAATAGTTTTGCTAAGGGGTATAAGTGATTGATTAATAGATAGATAAGATATTAGCAAGCTGGGCAACGTTTAGCTAGTATTTATAACGAATTAGATTGGGTCATTAGCTAGTTAGCAGTTTTGTTAATGATTTAAGCTTAACCAATTTGTACCATAACCAGGTGGACGGACAGCTTTACTACTACTCGATCACCCTGAGCAAGGCAAGTATACTCCTCGGATTTGTTCATTTCTCATGTCTTGCATGTTCATCCCTGTATCTCCTTGATTGACACGATGTATCACGGTATTGTCTGGTTTCATGTTTCATGTATCACTTGTGTCTGGGAGGGGAAATACTATAGATATGTGATCAAACTCTGTTACTACTCATGTGAATAGCTTGGGTCCTGCACCGTGCACGCGGGACCAAAGTCGTACCATTTCATGTTCATTGCATCTACCCAAGCCGATCACAATCTAGATGTATTTCAATATTACACATGTCAGGATTTCAGGTTGTATTTCAGGATTCACGGTTGTATTTCATGTTCAGGTTGTAGTTCATGATTCAGGTTGTACTTTATGTTCAAGTTGTATTTCATGTTCAGGACTCATACCATGTTCCCTATTTTACTTTCAGTATTTCCTGCTCAGTTTCATGTCTTGTGTTCATTTCCTTGGATATACTTAGCTCCGCTCCTGACTAGGATATGTTGCAGGTGCTTGCAGGATATTGTTATACTCTATGGGCCAGAGCCCAGGATATTAGCTGAGCAGGATGAGACTTAGCTTGAGGCTTCAGGTTTAGACTACTTAGCTTTACTTTGAGATATTGACTTTAGAGTTCATAGCACTTTTCATTCCTGTTGATTCTGGTACATTATAAAATCTGGATTTGTGGATTATGGTGATCTTTCTGGGATACATTATAGATGCTGTGATTTTTACTTGTCTTGATTATCTGGTTAGATTTTTCTAGCTTTTGGTACAGCTTACTTTATTGTGTCTAACAATGAAGGCTGGGCGTGTCCGACTCGTGTTCGATTATTCGGAAGCGGGTCGTGACAAAAAATTAGGATGCGGCAACTTTGATTGTCTCGAATTATTGGTTTAATGGGAAAAAATTCGAGGATGTTTGGACTTGTGATTGATGATTGAGTAAACTTGAGGATTGAATAGATATAATCTACGTATCGAGAATGAATTAGTCTATACGCAAAACAAGAGTTACGTCCCGATGAGAATGACTATCCCGCAGGAGCGTGCATGGTGATTCATGCCCACCATGGATAATCTGACTCGCATGAGATCTGGGCGCAACATATTGTTAAGCTAGATGACCTTATGATCGAACACGTGAATTGTGATGAACGACTTAGAAAATATGAAGGGTGAATTATGGCTTAGCAGTAAATTGTATCGTAGCATGCTTGACTTGGAAGAATTAATAGGCAGATTATGTCGAACGTGTTCGAAGAAATAGACTATGCAAAATGACTTGATAAATGAGTGAGATTGATATGTCGAGGAATTGGTTGAAACGTGAGTTATCGTAGGATGGCTTTGCTGAATGACTCAGACCCCATACGACGAATGTTGGGATGTATGTAGGGAATCGATGCTCGATGTTTAGAAATTGGAGTGATGCGAGCTTGGGTAGAAAACCCGTACTATCAATTTGGTTTAACCTTAGGATGGGGTTAGTGTTGATATTGTTGTTTGGGGACTATGATTCCAATACTGACGGATGACCTTAGCCTAAACACAGAGCCTAGCGGTTAGACAGACATCCTGGCGTGAAGACATAGGAATTGTAGAGGCACCACTCACGAGGCTTGGTTGACATGCACGTATATCAGGGACGTCTGAACAGGTGCACGATCCGACTCGAGTGGTGATGGCGGATTCTCTTTCACGAGGCTTGGTTAAAATTACATGTATTTCGGGGACGCTAGGAATATGTGTACGATCCAACTAAGAGATACGTTGAATCAAGTGAGACTAGAGGAATAGAAAAGGGTCGAGAGTAAGTTACCTAAGTTAGGATATAGCTGTTCGAGGTGAAAGATAACAATAACACGAGCGTGGCTCGAGTTGAAAAAATGCATAGGAGTAGTGTATGTGAGAGTCCTTGAATGTAGAACAAAGTGATAAATTAATGAGTAAGTACTCAGTTAGTTTCGAGGATGAAACTTTTTCTGAGTGGTGTATGATGCAGTGCCCCGTCCCGCTTAGTCAATCGGAGGAATCAAAATGTCGACGGCGTTCGGACTTAGCCATACAACAGTGACTCGAAGGCCCGTTTAGTCGAGTCGACTCCTCGCTCAGGTAGGGTAGTTTCGGTGAACTTGACTCATCTTAGCTTTCACATAATAATTTGCATGTTTTCAACTTGCACAAGTAGGCTTGATAATAAAAGAGACGAATTCACATAGTTAAAGGAATAATCCCGATGGGTCAAATTGAGTTAGAATATGGAAAGGTCCAACGGTCGGCTTAGAGTTGGTGCACGACATGCTTTAAAAATGATACTCGATCCTTCGTTCCGTGGCTTGGGTGTAACGCCCCAGTCCCAAAATATGTAGGACTAGGATACGTATACATGCCAGCTACCCATCGAGAGGACTCCAGCCCAGCTCGAATACGTATAAGCTATCTTGTTATTCTAGATTAACTATATCTCAATCCACATAATAATAATAAATATGACGAATCAAGTGCAGTAAGGCTGATCAGGCCATGATACACTGATTCTAGATTAGATAAATATGTTAGAGTGGATCCCTAATAACACATTTATCATGAACAAGCTAGAGAAAAATAGAAACTTGTACAAGACTAGGCTATAATGTAGCAAGAATCAAATATAGGACAAAATCTAATCACGAAAGATATGATAATAACACACTATGCATACCTGAAATCTCGGTGTAGCAAACATCATCCATCAGTGTACCGTGCCATCAACTAATACCTGGAGAGATCACCAGGTCCTCAGAGGACTAGCAAGACACATAATATACATGCCTACTTTAACAGTTTTCACATGCAAGGAAGGATAGGAAATAGTACAAGAAATAAAGACTGCAGAGTAGTACAAGACTAAAATACAAGAAAATGGTATGCCATCGAGAATCCTGCTGATCAACAAGACTAAGAATAAATCAGAGTAAACCGCAGCTCAGTGGGGACTCACGGTCCTATATATCACAGCTCAGTGGGGGCTCACAACCTATAGTAAGTCTCTATCGCAGCTCAGTGGGGGCTCACAACAGAGAGTAGTCAAGTATAGTCATCATCTATTACAAGGTCCTCGCATAGAACTACGAGTCAAGTCAAGTCAAGATGTCAACAAGTTAAGTCCATCTCAATTATGTCAAAGGGATACGACAGAGTCTAAGCAATACTATCACTAGACATGAACACGATAGAAAAATATGACAAGTAACAAGAGAAAAGAAAGAGTAATAATCTACGTGCACGTAAAACTAGAAAGTATCCATGATACGAAGCAAAAGAGAAATGGTACCAAGTGAGACACAAAAGAATAGCAGTATAGAATAGCATGTAAGTACTGTAAAGTTTGGCAAGGTGTACTTGGCTGAGGGTTGTACGGAGAACCAATAATATATCGCCAATCAACAAGTCAAAAAGTCCAAGTCTCACAACTGCCTCCAGAAGCTGTAATAGACGTTACCAACGTTTCTAGATTAGTCAAATTAGCTAGGATTGCTTGTCCTTAAGTCCAATTCTGGACACAGGGGCAAAACGATAATTTTGGGTCAAAACGGTATCCGCCGTTGGGCCCGCTTTGCACCGAAAAGCATGCCAAAGTCATTGGTCTCTAAAGTTGTCAAACTATATGTCTATGGATTTGTTTTAATGAGACGAATCCAACGGTATGTCCAATTTTGGATTCCGATGAGCCGTGCACAAAATCGTCCGTTGAATTGGACCGTGGGGCCCGTAAAACGGCGATCCAATCAACTATCTCGGAATCAGACCAAACTTGGCATACAGGACCAAAAAAATGATACGGTTCTGTTGGCGCAAGTTTCGTCTCGATCTGACCAACGTGCACAAAGTAATTGGAGAATTTCGAAAAAGACCGATACGGTGATTTTTGATGGATACGCATCAAATTCGTCGCGCACACGCGACCAATTTAAATTTCGTCAAAGCCCACACGTCCACGAAGTCGATACGCACCTTTCGATACTTTCGGTTCGTGATTACGTCGCCCGGATTGGCGGAACGCATGTTGGATCGGAAGAATTTTAAAGTTTTCGAAAATAGTTTTTCTAGTTTTTTTCTCGATTTTTAAATCGATTTTTCTTGATGTATAATAGATGAAATTAAAATCCGTAAACAGCGTCTAGAAGCCGTATAGGTTGTCTTTAAGATGGTTTAATTAGATTTTGAAAACCCTCAAAAGCTGGACAGTTATACTCCTTCGAATTTGCTGTTTAAACTATTATTAAAGAACTAGTATTCAGTAGTTTTTTCGGGAAGTTCAAGAGGGATTTCGGGAAAATCTAATGTATTAATATCAAAACCTATTGAAGGATCTCAAAGGTGGTCATCTCGACTTCATGTAGGAATCGATAGATCGAAATTTGATCAACCATACGAGGAGAAAACTGATCGGGAAAGTGGGTACCTGGTTGGTCGGGTCTGAAACAGGGTTCCCCTGTTCTGGCGGTGTGCAGCGGCTGTGGCGGCGCTCCGAAGACTCCACGGCGGGTGCAGGCGGTCGAGCAAGCTTGCAAGGTGGTCGTCTAGAGACAGGGGGTCGGGGTTCGAGAGGATGGCAAGCAGTTTTCAAATTTTTTTGGGAGTTCTATCGAGTATATGTATATATCTGTAACACCCTGTTTTCTGAAATTGGGAATTTTTGAAAATTTATTATTTTCTATTATTTATTAATGGTATTTTAGTCATGGTATGATTTTCTGGTGATTTTAATTAAGTTAAACCATTTCTAAAGTCATGCTAAGTCATGACTTATGACTTTGTGACTTTGTTAGTAAACCTTAGTGTAAACCCTAGTTTTCTCTAACCTAGAAGTTGCCATGCCCATGAGAGCTTAGCCATAGGCTTAGAACACCAAATTAGTGATTTTTAGCCTAAAGGGTATTTTGGTAATTTTCTAGGATTTATTTGGAATTATTTGGATTTATGTGAATTATTATTATTTAATTAATTGATTAGTGTCATGTTAGTTACTAACCTAGTTTAGCCCTAATCTAGATGTTAGTCATGACCTAGAGACTAAGTTAGATGGGTTTAACTAAAGTAATGTTAGAGCTAAATATCTAGATATTTCATGTTAGATATTTACATTAGATATTTTATTTAGATATTTTACATAAAGTTATGTAGAATGAATCCTAGCCATAGGATAGCTTTGAAACTTGTTGGAGAGCCCACAACCATAGATCCTAACCCTAAACCAACCCCCATGGCCGGCCAAGCATGCCCCCCCCCCCTATATGAACACCCCCATCTTCACAAAGAGCCTCATTTTCAATGTATTGAAAACCCATTTTTCCCTCAACTTCACAAAGCCATAACTTCTTCATTCCTTCACCAAATTGAGCCCCGTTTGTTGCGTTGGAACCCCCTACACTTGAGGATGCTAAAGGAGGCTTAGTAGCAAGGTTGCACAAGGATTTGGACACCCCAAAGTGAAGAGGAAACCCCCCCTAGAAGGTTGATTTTCATGATTTTGCACATATAGGTAAAGTGTTCTAAACCCTATCAAAATAGTGATTTTTCTTCATGGTTGCATGCATTAGGATACCATGGTCATGTAGGTCAAGTTTGGTAGGATTTTTATGTGGTTTGGTGTCCGTATCGGACACGTATCTGTGTGTTTAAAACTGTGTTTGGTGAAATGTCACTTAGGGTTTAATGTTGTGTTTTTGTAAAACAAATTTGACTTTTGGGTAGCCCTAGATCCCTAGGTCACATCCCCCACTGACTGAGCACACTTTGGACACTGTTCGTGTCCAAAACTGGACACGAACCCACTGTCAAAACACTACACTAACACACTGGAAACACTGTGCACACTGTAAACACGTGGGTGTTTGACACTTTGTATTGTGTCCACACGTGTCGTGGACACAATACAGACACGAGGACACAAACCTAGACCCTAGGCCGACCCCCTGACACGAGCACGTGGCCCCACGTGCCCCGTGTGGAGCACACGACCCCTCGACACGCGCGCACGAGACTGTGCAGCCTCCCCTGCTACCAGACTTCTCGTGCGGACACGACACGCGACGTGGACACACGAAACTTGGCCTGAGGGTTGGGGCAGTGTCTGACACACCCCTCCCAAGGTTTCAGACACGTTGGTGTCGTGTCGAGTGAGAAATCACACTCGCAATGACCCTACACTATACTGCGCACACACGTATCAGAGCTACTGATACGTGCTCGTATCTCGGACACGGACACACTTGGACACGAATCAGGTTAGTGGACACCTAGTAGACCCCTAGGCGAACTTTCCCCCACGAGCACGAGACACATGGACACGTGTGTCGTGTCCTAGAGTGAACTGCACGCGTGCACGACGCTGTGCACGCGTGGGTGTATCAGGAATTTACCCGAGTGTGGTTTTTGTGAGATTGGACACGTAAAACTGTGTCATAGTGTCGTGTCAGGCACCTAGGACACTAGGATATCTATGGGGTGTCAGTTACCAACCTAGATATTCGAGCCTTAGCTCGTTTTTCGTGTGAAATCGGGATTTCCCTAGTTACCTATGCACAGCCTTTAGTTCCAGGTTTAGGATTTTCCAGTTTTGCAGAAATCGAATTTCAAACCTATTTTGATCTGTTTTAATCCATTGTATTAATGTATTTTAGTATGTAAATACGTAGTATATATGTATATATGAATTGTGTGTGTGTGTAATTGGGGGCTGGACTTTGGTTCCAGAAATCAGGAACCCCCCATTCCCCTACTGTCCAGCCCTCTCTCACTGTCCCTCTCTCTCTCACTGTCTCACTGTCTCTCTCACTCTCTCTCTCATCCCCTTGTCTCTCTCTCTCACACTCACTGTCTCACTCTCTCTCTCATCCCCTTGTCTCTCTCTCTATATATTATATGTAATATATATGTAGTTATATATATATGTATTGTATATATATATACATGATATATATATGTATAGTGGTATTAGGTTTATTATGTATAGACAGTGTATTATAAATATAAGTATAAGGGTTGTATTATATATGTTATGCATATATGGATTTGGGTATATAGATATACATATGTATAACCTCTAGTTATAGGTTTATGAGAAAACCTAGACTATTGGCCTATGGCCAGGATCACTAGCCTATGGTTTGGACTAGCCCTAATGACCCAAAACCCTGCTAGAAAACCCTTGTTGACTAAGGGTTGACCAAAGTCAACATTTGGTCAAAAGTGACCTAGTTAACCTAGAAATGACTAGGAATGACCTAAAATAACTAGTTTGACTAGTTTGACTAAAACCCTAACTAGTTTAACTAGTATTGACCTAGCCTTGACTAGATAATTGACCATTGTTGACCAAAGTCAACTATGGGTCAACCATGACCAAATTTACCTAGAAATGGCTTGGATGAACATAGAAGGACTTATTGACTAAGATTTGACTAAACCCTAGGCTATTAACTAGTTGGTTTAGGTTTGACCTATATATAAGTATATTATTGTGACTTGGGTTTTGTGGAAGACCTATGTAGATAAGATATGTATGGGGTTAAGTTAGATACTTAGAGTTGAGTCATGACTTGAGATTGGAATATGGGATTAGCTTGAATATAGGATTAAGGTTGGTATTATATATATATGTATTTATATGTGGTATACTTGTATAGGTATTGGTTATACCTTAACCTTGTGGTGTAGTACCTTAGATAGTCTAGATTGACCTAGCTTGACCATATTGACTAGTATTTGACTAGTTTGATTAGAGTGTTGACCAAGAGTTGACTTCAACCTAGATTAAACTTGTTTGACCTTGTTTGATCTTGTTTGACCTTATTTGACTTAGTATGACTTCATGTGACTTAGTTTGACTATTAGAGTTGACCAAGAGTTGACTTTTGACCAGTTTGACCTAGAATCATGTAGTATGCATTGTATACTTTATTTTATCATTGTGGATACATTGTGACTTATATTGCTCTGATTAGGAGCCAGACACCTCTCCTCAGACAGTATATCCTCTTCAGACATTCAGTTATCAGGCGAGTACATTCTCTGACCGTTTCATACTTGTTCAGGCTTTACTTCTCGCTCTAGATTACTTTACTTGTTGCTGTCACATTGGTAACACGGATTGGTACTATATGGATCTTTACATGAGATGTTATCCCCCTCGGGAGCATCGGGTACTTCATGTTATGTGTGTTTCACTTTCATCATGTATTCCCATGCTTCTATTATTCATGTGCACTCATGTGATCATGTACTCTCATGTTTACTGAGCCCTCATGTATACAATCATGTGCACCCTTTCATGGGCCCCATGTGATATCATGTACAATAACGTAACTTGTATAGATCCTTGTGTATTGATTGGGGTACGGGGGAGTAGAAGTGGACATGTGAATAATTCCAAAGTAGTGTAGTCATGTACAAACTCAGTAGTATAGTCATGTATAAATTCTAGCCATTCACATGCCTATCTTGTGCTCTACATCACTAGTCACTCATAGTTCTCTATATACAGTAGATATTTCATTACAACTATCTCTTTTACAGCGTATATTTCCTTTCAGCAGTTCATGTATCTTACTCTATTGCCTGTATCGTATTTCCTAACCTGATATGCACTGCGTGAGATGTATTGTGCTCGTTCCCGTCCTGATTGGACCTGTTGAAAATATTACAGAGGATGAGGATGAGGCCCTGGTGTCTACCTATTATGGAGCAGGACTAGATGATACTTATGTTGTGGACCCTCAGCAGGTTCCACCTGCAGCTGAGGAAGTTGTTCCAGTAGTTTAGACCAGTTTAGTCTAGGCAGTCTTTCTATATTTACATTTTGTCTCACTTTCTGTGTTGTATTTTGAGATGTGGAGATGTATAGACTCTTAGACTTTTTGTATTATGAGTTGTCAGTTCTGGATATTGTGTTGTACTAGACACTTAGACTTATTCATCTATGATACTGTTCTTTTGAGTTACTATCTATCTATCTATCTGTCTGTCTTTCGTTCTTCTACCCTAGATGTGATTGAGATGTATATTGTTATGTCACCTCCGTTCGGAGAGTATAAACTGTACAGGTACTTGATATTGATAGATGATTGACCTAGGACAGCGTTCTACCGCCGACACTGCGGCGTAGGCTGGGCGTTGTTACGTTCTCGTACCCTAACAGTGGGTGCGGGTCGTGACACATTTTTAGTGGTGGCCCATGCAGGTCTCGAGTTTATGTAGTGATATTCGAACTAGAGTATCACTACAGCCTGCGATAGGATTAGAGGAATAGGCTTAGAGAGAGTGGATACTCAATCACTGCTAGGATACTTTGAGAGATTCCTGGGATGACCCTTGAGAATCTCATTTGAAATTACGATTTAAACTCCTTTTCCCTTGATTGAATTTGGTTTTGGAGGATTCACCGTAGAACTTTGAATCCTGGTGTTAGTTTATGATTTAAAATATTTTTTTTTGTAGTTGTTGATTTTTAATTTCTTAGTATTAGATTAATATCTTTTATTTTTTTAGGGTACTCAATCACAATTATGAGAAAACTCTTATTTATTTCTTGCCATCTAATCCTCTTGCTAATTGCCTTTCATTAAAATGAACTGTTCTCTCTATTTTGCATCTTGCTTAAACTCTTTCTACCAATCTATGTGACTGTATCCCAAACCTGACTTACTCGACTTTTCCTCAAATAAAGACTCATTAAGACCTTCTAACCTTGACCTTGATTGGTCGAACCCTAACTATATTCATCTAGTAGCCTATCTATCCCTAGGACTGTGTTCCTAAATTATTTACTGAATTCCTGATTAATTTTATTTCATGGGTTAATTTGATCCTCTTCAATTTTTGCATCAATTTGTCACGTCTCGAACTACCACTTTCTATTCTAGACCATTGGATGTCCTTTACCGCGACTTAGATATTCAGAGTATAATACTAGCTGTTACCTCCCAACAAACTTTACATGTAAGACCTAGACTAGCCTATCTTCATGTAAGTATTCCATGTCCCACTAAAATCCGTCTCCCTGTACTCTATTTTTGCTTGATATGATTTTCTGGTCAAATGGCTAAACTATAACCTCTGCCATGATACTAAATTAATTCTTATTTCAATTAGAGATCCACCTTGGCTCAATTCTTTCGATCTGGCATGTGATGGTGTTCTGCTTGAATCCTTAAATACTTAATCTTGTACCTTACCTTGAATGCTTGACCCGATTGGTTAAGGATCTTGGACTATGTATTTTTCTTCATTATTTCCACCCTTACTTATATCTTATGCTATAAATTTATCCTTAAGTTTTACAAGCTTATCCTTTTCAAGCTTGATCATGATATATTTATTGGGTGTACACCCACTAACATATTATCTAATCAGAATCGGCGCATGATGGTCTGATCAACCTATTGCACTTTGGTTCGCTTTTTCATGTATCAATCTACGTGGATGGACACAGTTAAACTTACCCTAGAATCTTATCCACAACAGCCTTGACAATTCTCCTTGGAATTATTTATCGCCTATGAACCTCGTATTCGTATCCAGTTGAATTAAATTTAATCATGACCTGGATCTTCATCATTGGATGCTCGTGCTCATACTTAATTTCATTGGTTTCCCATCTTGCCCAAATCTCTATTTTTCCTGAAATTGATCAACTTAGATCGCGTCAAGACTAAAATCTATTGTGATTGTTTGTACCTAAATTTTCAATTTTCTTTTTTATGGAAGGATAACTTTAATGATTTCTCAGTTACTTGTTAATGACCTATTTTCATATAGGATGGTAGACGACCCTATAGCCTTGATGATTGTTGTTTCCTTACCTTCCCAATTACCTTAGATTGCTTGTACATTTTGATACCATAGGACAGTATTGATCTAGAATGACTAGTGCACCTAGATGAGACCACAGACTGTTCCATTTAACCTGCCCCCTGGTACCACTATTTCATCATGATTTCTGGCTCTATTTAGGCCGTAGACCTTCCCACTCTAAATTATGATCACCGTAGACACATTACCGTGACTTTTAAATTTGGAGCACAAGACTAGTTGTTTTCTCAAAACTGACTTCACATACATGACCTAGACATGACATACTACACCCATGACCTTAGTGTCCCACTCAGGCATACCATTGTGCTTCATTTGCTTAGTACGATTTCTGACCCGAGGCTCCATCCTGATTTACCCCATAGTTACTTGATTTCGATTTGAATTAAGGACACCTTATGACCTGAAACTGCCAGCTAATTTTACATACCCAGTATAGGTTACTACCCATATTTTGCTTGTTGACTTGTATGTTGCCTAGGTAGTGGCTTCGTCCTTGATTGTTGGAGGTTTGACCTAGAAGGAGTACGACCATCTAAATTTCGAGGACGAAATTATTTTAAGGTGGGTAGACTTGTAACACCCTGTTTTCTGAATTGGGATTTTTGAAAATTTATTATTTTTATTATTTATTAGTGGTATTTTAGTCATGGTATGATTTTCTGGTGATTTTAATTAAGTTAAACCATTTCTAAAGTCATGCTAAGTCATGACTTATGACTTTGTGACTGTTAAAACTTAGTGTAAACCCTAGTTTTCTCTAACCTAGAAGTTGCCATGCCCATGAGAGCTTAGCCATAGGCTTAGAACACCAAATTAGTGATTTTTAGCCTAAAGGGTATTTTGGTAATTTTCTAGGATTTATTTGGAATTATTTGGATTTATGTGAATTATTATTATTTAATTAATTGATTAGTGTCATGTTAGTTACTAACCTAGTTTAGCCCTAATCTAGATGTTAGTCATGACCTAGAGACTAAGTTAGATGGGTTTAACTAAAGTAATGTTAGAGCTAAATATCTAGATATTTCATGTTAGATATTTACATTAGATATTTTATTTAGATATTTTACATAAAGTTATGTAGAATGAATCCTAGCCATAGGATAGCTTTGAAACTTGTTGGAGAGCCCACAACCATAGATCCTAACCCTAAACCAACCCCCATGGCCGGCCAAGCATGCCCCCCCCCTATATGAACACCCCCATCTTCACAAAGAGCCTCATTTTCAATGTATTGAAAACCCATTTTTCCCTCAACTTCACAAAGCCATAACTTCTTCATTCCTTCACCAAATTGAGCCCCGTTTGTTGCGTTGGAACCCCCTACACTTGAGGATGCTAAAGGAGGCTTAGTAGCAAGGTTGCACAAGGATTTGGACACCCCAAAGTGAAGAGGAAACCCCCCCTAGAAGGTTGATTTTCATGATTTTGCACATATAGGTAAAGTGTTCTAAACCCTATCAAAATAGTGATTTTTCTTCATGGTTGCATGCATTAGGATACCATGGTCATGTAGGTCAAGTTTGGTAGGATTTTTATGTGGTTTGGTGTCCGTATCGGACACGTATCTGTGTGTTTAAAACTGTGTTTGGTGAAATGTCACTTAGGGTTTAATGTTGTGTTTTTGTAAAACAAATTTGACTTTTGGGTAGCCCTAGATCCCTAGGTCACATCCCCCACTGACTGAGCACACTTTGGACACTGTTCGTGTCCAAAACTGGACACGAACCCACTGTCAAAACACTACACTAACACACTGGAAACACTGTGCACACTGTAAACACGTGGGTGTTTGACACTTTGTATTGTGTCCACACGTGTCGTGGACACAATACAGACACGAGGACACAAACCTAGACCCTAGGCCGACCCCCTGACACGAGCACGTGGCCCCACGTGCCCCGTGTGGAGCACACGACCCCTCGACACGCGCGCACGAGACTGTGCAGCCTCCCCTGCTACCAGACTTCTCGTGCGGACACGACACGCGACGTGGACACACGAAACTTGGCCTGAGGGTTGGGGCAGTGTCTGACACACCCCTCCCAAAGTTTCAGACACGTTGGTGTCGTGTCGAGTGAGAAATCACACTCGCAATGACCCTACACTATACTGCGCACACACGTATCAGAGCTACTGATACGTGCTCGTATCTCGGACACGGACACACTTGGACACGAATCAGGTTAGTGGACACCTAGTAGACCCCTAGGCGAACTTTCCCCCACGAGCACGAGACACATGGACACGTGTGTCGTGTCCTAGAGTGAACTGCACGCGTGCACGACGCTGTGCACGCGTGGGTGTATCAGGAATTTACCCGAGTGTGGTTTTTGTGAGATTGGACACGTGAAACTGTGTCATAGTGTCGTGTCAGGCACCTAGGACACTAGGGTATCTATGGGGTGTCAGTTACCAACCTAGATATTCGAGCCTTAGCTCGTTTTTCGTGTGAAATCGGGATTTCCCTAGTTACCTATGCACAGCCTTTAGTTCCAGGTTTAGGATTTTCCAGTTTTGCAGAAATCGAATTTCAAACCTATTTTGATCTGTTTTAATCCATTGTATTAATGTATTTTATGTAAATACGTAGTTATATGTATATGAATTGTGTGTGTGTGTAATTGGGGGCTGGACTTTGGTTCCAGAAATCAGGAACCCCCCATTCCCCTACTGTCCAGCCCTCTCTCACTGTCCCTCTCTCTCTCACTGTCTCACTGTCTCTCTCACTCTCTCTCTCATCCCCTTGTCTCTCTCTCTCACACTACACTGTCTCACTCTCTCTCTCATCCCCTTGTCTCTCTCTCTATATATTATATGTATATATGTAGTTATATATATATGTATTGTATATAATATACATGATATATATGTATAGTGGTATTAGGTTTATTATGTATAGACAGTGTATTATAAATTAAGTATAAGGGTTGTATTATATATGTTATGCATATATGGATTTGGGTATATAGATATACATATGTATAACCTCTAGTTATAGGTTTATGAGAAAACCTAGACTATTGGCCTATGGCCAGGATCACTAGCCTATGGTTTGGACTAGCCCTAATGACCCAAAACCCTGCTAGAAAACCCTTGTTGACTAAGGGTTGACCAAAGTCAACATTTGGTCAAAAGTGACCTAGTTAACCTAGAAATGACTAGGAATGACCTAAAATAACTAGTTTGACTAGTTTGACTAAAACCCTAACTAGTTTAACTAGTATTGACCTAGCCTTGACTAGATAATTGACCATTGTTGACCAAAGTCAACTATGGGTCAACCATGACCAAATTTACCTAGAAATGGCTTGGATGAACATAGAAGGACTTATTGACTAAGATTTGACTAAACCCTAGGCTATTAACTAGTTGGTTTAGGTTTGACCTATATTAAGTATATTATTGTGACTTGGGTTTTGTGGAAGACCTATGTAGATAAGATATGTATGGGGTTAAGTTAGATACTTAGAGTTGAGTCATGACTTGAGATTGGAATATGGGATTAGCTTGAATATAGGATTAAGGTTGGTATTATATATATGTATTTATATGTGGTATACTTGTATAGGTATTGGTTATACCTTAACCTTGTGGTGTAGTACCTTAGATAGTCTAGATTGACCTAGCTTGACCATATTGACTAGTATTTGACTAGTTTGATTAGAGTGTTGACCAAGAGTTGACTTCAACCTAGATTAAACTTGTTTGACCTTGTTTGATCTTGTTTGACCTTATTTGACTTAGTATGACTTCATGTGACTTAGTTTGACTATTAGAGTTGACCAAGAGTTGACTTTTGACCAGTTTGACCTAGAATCATGTAGTATGCATTGTATACTTTATTTTTATCATTGTGGATACATTGTGACTTATATTGCTCTGATTAGGAGCCAGACACCTCTCCTCAGACAGTATATCCTCTTCAGACATTCAGTTATCAGGCGAGTACATTCTCTGACCGTTTCATACTTGTTCAGGCTTTACTTCTCGCTCTAGATTACTTTACTTGTTGCTGTCACATTTGTAACACGGATTGGTACTATATGGATCTTTACATGAGATGTTATCCCCCTCGGGAGCATCGGGTACTTCATGTTATGTGTGTTTCACTATCATCATGTACCCATGCTTCATCATTCATGTGCACTCATGTGATCATGTACTCTCATGCTCACGAGCTCTCATGTATACTCATGTGCACCCTTTCATGGGCCCCATGTGATATCATGTACAATAACGTAACCTGTACAGATCCTTGTGTATTGATTGGGGTACGGGGGAGTAGTAGTGCTGTGAAATTCCAAAGTAGTGTATCATGTGCAAACTCGATCATGTACAAATCTAGCCGTTCACATGCTATCTTACTCTGACTCACTAGCCACTGTTAGTTCTCTATTTATAGTAGATATTTCATTACAGCTATCTCTTTTACAGCGTATATTTCCTTTCAGCAGTTCATGTATCTTACTCTATTGCCTGTATCGTATTTCCTAACATGATATGCACTGTGTGAGATGTTTTGTGCTCGTTCCCGTCCTGATTGGACCTGTTGAAAATATTACAGAGGATGAGGATGAGGCCCTGGTGTCTACCTATTATGGAGCAGGACTAGATGATACTTATGTTGTGGACCCTCAGCAGGTTCCACCTGCAGCTGAGGAAGTTGTTCCAGTAGTCTAGACCAGTTTAGTCTAGGCAGTCTTTCTATATTTACATTTTGTCTCACTTTCTGTGTTGTATTTTGAGATGTGGAGATGTATAGACTCTTAGACTTTTTGTATTATGAGTTGTCAGTTCTGGATATTGTGTTGTACTAGACACTTAGACTTATTCATCTATGATACTGTTCTCTTGAGTTACTATCTATCTATCTATCTGTCTGTCTTTCGTTCTTCTACCCTAGATGTGATTGAGATGTATATTGTTATGTCACCTCCGTTCGGAGAGTATAAACTGTACAGGTACTTGATATTGATAGATGATTGACCTAGGACAGCGTTCTACCACCGCCGACACTGCGGCGTAGGCTGGGCGTTGTTACGTTCTCGTACCCTAACAGTGGGTGCGGGTCGTGACACGTTTTTGTGGTGGCCCATGCAGGTCGAGTTTATGTAGTGATATTCGAACTAGAGTATCACTACAGCCTGCGATAGGATTAGAGGAATAGGCTTAGAGAGAGTGGATACTCAATCACTGCTAGGATACTTTGAGAGATTCCTGGGATGACCCTTGAGAATCTCATTTGAAATTACGATTTAAACTCCTTTTCCCTTGATTGAATTTGGTTTTGGAGGATTCACCGTAGAACTTTGAATCCTGGTGTTAGTTTATGATTTAAAATATTTTTTTTTGTAGTTGTTGATTTTTAATTTCTTAGTATTAGATTAATATCTTTTATTTTTTTTAGGGTACTCAATCACAATTATGAGAAAACTCTTATTTATTTCTTGCCATCTAATCCTCTTGCTAATTGCCTTTCATTAAAATGAACTGTCTCTCTATTTTGCATCTTGCTTAAACTCTTTCTACCAATCTATGTGACTGTATCCCAAACCTGACTTACTCGACTTTTCCTCAAATAAAGACTCATTAAGACCTTCTAACCTTGACCTTGATTGGTCGAACCCTAACTATATTCATCTAGTAGCCTATCTATCCCTAGGACTGTGTTCCTAAATTATTTACTGAATTCCTGATTAATTTTATTTCATGGGTTAATTTGATCCTCTTCAATTTTGCATCAATTTGTCACGTCTCGAACTACCACTTTCTATTCTAGACCATTGGATGTCCTTTACCGCGACTTAGATATTCAAGTATAATACTAGCTGTTACTAGAGATGAGGTGAATAGTGGGAACTCCCAACAAACTTTACATGTAAGACCTAGACTAGCCTATCTTCATGTAAGTATTCCATGTCCCACTAAAATCCGTCTCCCTGTACTCTATTTTTGCTTGATATGATTTTCTGGTCAAATGGCTAAACTATAACCTCTGCCATGATACTAAATTAATTCTTATTTCAATTAGAGATCCACCTTGGCTCAATTCTTTCGATCTGGCATGTGATGGTGTTCTGCTTGAATCCTTAAATACTTAATCTTGTACCTTACCTTGAATGCTTGACCCGATTGGTTAAGGATCTTGGACTATGTATTTTTCTTCATCATTTCCACCCTTACTTATATCTTATGCTATAAATTTATCCTTAAGTTTTACAAGCTTATCCTTTTCAAGCTTGATCATGATATATTTATTGGGTGTACACCCACTAACATATTAATCTAATCAGAACCGGCGCATGATGGTCTGATCAACCTATTGCACTTTGGTTCGCTTTTTCATGTATCAATCTACGTGGATGGACACAGTTAAACTTACCCTAGAATCTTATCCACAACAGCCTTGACAATTCTCCTTGGAATTATTTATCGCCTATGAACCTCGTATTCGTATCCAGTTGAATTAAATTTAATCATGACCTGGATCTTCATCATTGGATGCTCGTGCTCATACTTAATTTCATTGGTTTCCCATCTTGCCCAAATCTCTATTTTTCCTGAAATTGATCAACTTAGATCGCGTCAAGACTAAAATCTATTGTGATTGTTTGTACCTAAATTTTCAATTTTCTTTTTTATGGAAGGATAACTTTAATGATTTCTTAGTTACTTGTTAAATAACCAATTTTCATATAGGATGGTAGACGGCCCTACAGCCTTGATGATTGTTGTTTCCTTACCTTCCCAATTACCTTAGATTGCTTGTACATTTTGATACCATAGGACAGTATTGATCTAGAATGACTAGTGCACCTAGATGAGACCACAGACTGTTCCATTTAACCTGCCCCCTGGTACCACTATTTCATCATGATTTCTGGCTCTATTTAGGCCGTAGACCTTCCCACTCTAAATTATGATCACCGTAGACACATTACCGTGACTTTTAAATTTGGAGCACAAGACTAGTTGTTTTCTCAAAACTGACTTCACATACAGACCTAGACATGACATACTACACCCATGACCTTAGTGTCCCACTCAGGCATACCATTATGTGCTTTATTTGCTTAGTACGATTTCTGACCCGAGACTCCATCCTGATTTACCCATGAGTTACTTTTGGTTTCGATTTGAATTAAGGACACCTTATGACCTGAAACTGCCAGCCAATTTTGGACATACCCAGTATAGGTTACTACCCTATTTTGCTTGTTGACCTTGTATGTTGCCTAGGTAGTGGCTTCGTCCTTGATTGTTGGAGGTTTGACCTAGAAGGAGTACGACCATCTAAATTTCGAGGACGAAATTATTTTAAGGTGGGTAGACTTGTAACACCCTGTTTTCTGAAATTGGGATTTTTGAAAATTTATTATTTTCTATTATTTATTATGGTATTTTAGTCATGGTATGATTTTCTGGTGATTTTAATTAAGTTAAACCATTTCTAAAGTCATGCTAAGTCATGACTTATGACTTTGTGACTTTGTTAGTAAACCTTAGTGTAAACCCTAGTTTTCTCTAACCTAGAAGTTGCCATGCCCATGAGAGCTTAGCCATAGGCTTAGAACACCAAATTAGTGATTTTTAGCCTAAAGGGTATTTTGGTAATTTTCTAGGATTTATTTGGAATTATTTGGATTTATGTGAATTATTATTATTAATTGATTAGTGTCATGTTAGTTACTAACCTAGTTTAGCCCTAATCTAGATGTTAGTCATGACCTAGAGACTAAGTTAGATGGGTTTAACTAAAGTAATGTTAGAGCTAAATATCTAGATATTTCATGTTAGATATTTACATTAGATATTTTATTTAGATATTTTACATAAAGTTATGTAGAATGAATCCTAGCCATAGGATAGCTTTGAAACTTGTTGGAGAGCCCACAACCATAGATCCTAACCCTAAACCAACCCCCATGGCCGGCCAAGCATGCCCCCCCCCCTATATGAACACCCCCATCTTCACAAAGAGCCTCATTTTCAATGTATTGAAAACCCATTTTTCCCTCAACTTCACAAAGCCATAACTTCTTCATTCCTTCACCAAATTGAGCCCCGTTTGTTGCGTTGGAACCCCCTACACTTGAGGATGCTAAAGGAGGCTTAGTAGCAAGGTTGCACAAGGATTTGGACACCCCAAAGTGAAGAGGAAACCCCCCCTAGAAGGTTGATTTTCATGATTTTGCACATATAGGTAAAGTGTTCTAAACCCTATCAAAATAGTGATTTTTCTTCATGGTTGCATGCATTAGGATACCATGGTCATGTAGGTCAAGTTTGGTAGGATTTTTATGTGGTTTGGTGTCCGTATCGGACACGTATCTGTGTGTTTAAAACTGTGTTTGGTGAAATGTCACTTAGGGTTTAATGTTGTGTTTTTGTAAAACAAATTTGACTTTTGGGTAGCCCTAGATCCCTAGGTCACATCCCCCACTGACTGAGCACACTTTGGACACTGTTCGTGTCCAAAACTGGACACGAACCCACTGTCAAAACACTACACTAACACACTGGAAACACTGTGCACACTGTAAACACGTGGGTGTTTGACACTTTGTATTGTGTCCACACGTGTCGTGGACACAATACAGACACGAGGACACAAACCTAGACCCTAGGCCGACCCCCTGACACGAGCACGTGGCCCCACGTGCCCCGTGTGGAGCACACGACCCCGACACGCGCGCACGAGACTGTGCAGCCTCCCCTGCTACCAGACTTCTCGTGCGGACACGACACGCGACGTGGACACACGAAACTTGGCCTGAGGGTTGGGGCAGTGTCTGACACACCCCTCCCAAAGTTTCAGACACGTTGGTGTCGTGTCGAGTGAGAAATCACACTCGCAATGACCCTACACTATACTGCGCACACACGTATCAGAGCTACTGATACGTGCTCGTATCTCGGACACGGACACACTTGGACACGAATCAGGTTAGTGGACACCTAGTAGACCCCTAGGCGAACTTTCCCCCACGAGCACGAGACACATGGACACGTGTGTCGTGTCCTAGAGTGAACTGCACGCGCGTGCACCGCTGTGCACGCGTGGGTGTATCAGGAATTTACCCGAGTGTGGTTTTTGTGAGATTGGACACGTGAAACTGTGTCATAGTGTCGTGTCAGGCACCTAGGACACTAGGGTATCTATGGGGTGTCAGTTACCAACCTAGATATTCGAGCCTTAGCTCGTTTTTCGTGTGAAATCGGGATTTCCCTAGTTACCTATGCACAGCCTTTAGTTCCAGGTTTAGGATTTTCCAGTTTTGCAGAAATCGAATTTCAAACCTATTTTGATCTGTTTTAATCCATTGTATTAATGTATTTTAGTATGTAAATACGTATATATGTATATATGAATTGTGTGTGTGTAATTGGGGGCTGGACTTTGGTTCCAGAAATCAGGAACCCCCCATTCCCCTACTGTCCAGCCCTCTCTCACTGTCCTCTCTCTCTCACTGTCTCACTGTCTCTCTCACTCTCTCTCTCATCCCCTTGTCTCTCTCTCACACTCACTGTCTCACTCTCTCTCTCATCCCCTTGTCTCTCTCTCTATATATTATATGTATATATATGTAGTTATATATATATATGTATTGTATATATATATACATGATATATATATGTATAGTGGTATTAGGTTTATTATGTATAGACAGTGTATTATAAATATAAGTATAAGGGTTGTATTATATATGTTATGCATATATGGATTTGGGTATATAGATACATATGTATAACCTCTAGTTATAGGTTTATGAGAAAACCTAGACTATTGGCCTATGGCCAGGATCACTAGCCTATGGTTTGGACTAGCCCTAATGACCCAAAACCCTGCTAGAAAACCCTTGTTGACTAAGGGTTGACCAAAGTCAACATTTGGTCAAAAGTGACCTAGTTAACCTAGAAATGACTAGGAATGACCTAAAATAACTAGTTTGACTAGTTTGACTAAAACCCTAACTAGTTTAACTAGTATTGACCTAGCCTTGACTAGATAATTGACCATTGTTGACCAAAGTCAACTATGGGTCAACCATGACCAAATTTACCTAGAAATGGCTTGGATGAACATAGAAGGACTTATTGACTAAGATTTGACTAAACCCTAGGCTATTAACTAGTTGGTTTAGGTTTGACCTATATATAAGTATATTATTGTGACTTGGGTTTTGTGGAAGACCTATGTAGATAAGATATGTATGGGGTTAAGTTAGATACTTAGAGTTGAGTCATGACTTGAGATTGGAATATGGGATTAGCTTGAATATAGGATTAAGGTTGGTATTATATATATATGTATTTATATGTGGTATACTTGTATAGGTATTGGTTATACCTTAACCTTGTGGTGTAGTACCTTAGATAGTCTAGATTGACCTAGCTTGACCATATTGACTAGTATTTGACTAGTTTGATTAGAGTGTTGACCAAGAGTTGACTTCAACCTAGATTAAACTTGTTTGACCTTGTTTGATCTTGTTTGACCTTATTTGACTTAGTATGACTTCATGTGACTTAGTTTGACTATTAGAGTTGACCAAGAGTTGACTTTTGACCAGTTTGACCTAGAATCATGTAGTATGCATTGTATACTTTATTTTATCATTGTGGATACATTGTGACTTATATTGCTCTGATTAGGAGCCAGACACCTCTCCTCAGACAGTATATCCTCTTCAGACATTCAGTTATCAGGCGAGTACATTCTCTGACCGTTTCATACTTGTTCAGGCTTTACTTCTCGCTCTAGATTACTTTACTTGTTGCTGTCACATTGGTAACACGGATTGGTACTATATGGATCTTTACATGAGATGTTATCCCCCTCGGGAGCATCGGGTACTTCATGTTATGTGTGTTTCACTTTCATCATGTATTCCCATGCTTCTATTATTCATGTGCACTCATGTGATCATGTACTCTCATGTTTACTGAGCCCTCATGTATACAATCATGTGCACCCTTTCATGGGCCCCATGTGATATCATGTACAATAACGTAACTTGTATAGATCCTTGTGTATTGATTGGGGTACGGGGGAGTAGAAGTGGACATGTGAATAATTCCAAAGTAGTGTAGTCATGTACAAACTCATAGTATAGTCATGTATAAATTCTAGCCATTCACATGCCATCTTGTGCTCTACATCACTAGTCACTCATAGTTCTCTATATACAGTAGATATTTCATTACAACTATCTCTTTTACAGCGTATATTTCCTTTCAGCATTCATGTATCTTACTCTATTGCCTGTATCGTATTTCCTAACCTGATATGCACTGCGTGAGATGTATTGTGCTCGTTCCCGTCCTGATTGGACCTGTTGAAAATATTACAGAGGATGAGGATGAGGCCCTGGTGTCTACCTATTATGGAGCAGGACTAGATGATACTTATGTTGTGGACCCTCAGCAGGTTCCACCTGCAGCTGAGGAAGTTGTTCCAGTAGTTTAGACCAGTTTAGTCTAGGCAGTCTTTCTATATTTACATTTTGTCTCACTTTCTGTGTTGTATTTTGAGATGTGGAGATGTATAGACTCTTAACTTTTTGTATTATGAGTTGTCAGTTCTGGATATTGTGTTGTACTAGACACTTAGACTTATTCATCTATGATACTGTTCTTTTGAGTTACTATCTATCTATCTATCTGTCTGTCTTTCGTTCTTCTACCCTAGATGTGATTGAGATGTATATTGTTATGTCACCTCCGTTCGGAGAGTATAAACTGTACAGGTACTTGATATTGATAGATGATTGACCTAGGACAGCGTTCTACCCCGCCGACACTGCGGCGTAGGCTGGGCGTTGTTACGTTCTCGTACCCTAACAGTGGGTGCGGGTCGTGACAATATCCAATTTCTCGATTTCGATTTGATTTCCCTAAGGATTTAAATGCAGAATTCTAGTTGATTTAAATCCAATTTGAATAGGATTTAACGTAATCTGGAGGAGAACCGATCCAAGATTCCATAGGAGAAAATTTGATTTAAACTGATTAAGATTTGGTTAATATTGATCAAATCAAAATCAACAAAAATCTATGTTCTTCTCGGGTTGGACACAGGTTCGGGGAGAAGAGAATGAACAGTGCATTACATTGTTCACAAATCTCTATTAATATATTTGTTTTTTTTTGTTTTTCTTTTTTCTTTTCTTTTAATCCCATATAAATATAGTTATAAATATAACTATTATACACATAATCTTCATACATATATCACTCCATAAATCAATAAAAAAATCTTAATATTATCTATTCTTAGTGTAGGCCTGTTTATGAAATATTTACATATAGATATATTCCTTAAATAATGATACATTAACACAACCAACAATAATAAATGATTTTACTTAATATTAATAATAACAATAGTAGTAGTAATAATAATAATAATAATAATCTTATAAACCCTAAAATAAACCAGTATTAGTGTTGGGTGAACGTAACCTACGCACTCCTCATTTGGCTCCGAAAAAATTGTACAATATGTCAACACCTATTTAATAATATATTTATACCAATATTGTACAGTATAATAAATAATTAGAATTACAGTATCAATTCTAAAAATAATTTAAGAATTATATGCACACACATAAAATATACCTACATGGTCGTCTTTGGTCCACTGCGTGCCTACATGGGCTTGAAATTGGTTTGGGTCCGGTTCGGGCTGATTGGGTACAACCGGGTCATCTAAAAAATCAATATACTAATTAAATAATAACTGATTCGTCGGTAGGGGTTATGTCGCAACTTTGCCTGTTTTCCTAGTTAGGACACACCTATGGCTCGGCCTTCCCTAACATGGCTATTAGACTAGTCAAAGTATACGACTACATTATCCGTGCTAAAATCCCTAGTCGATGCATCTCTAACTTATCTAGGACTAAGGCCATAAGTAAATATGGTATTAGGCTATTATAATATAATCATATATGTACAAAATTCTATAAAAATCTATTTGATTGTATAACATCCCAAAATAATAATAATTATACTGTCATGGCACCCTACATGGCTTCCTACCAGGTGGGGTTGGCTTGGTTATGGCCCAAATATATTTTCTAATTTAATCGAACTCTAAGAGTCAACCGATAAGTCACTTGTGCCATTCGCAATTAAATAGCACATGGAGACTCGATTACGTGGCACACCCTTGGCATGTGTGTCGTAGACTCAAAAATGGGTCAAAACCATATTGAGTCAACTGGTTTTGATTGATGTCGAGTCATGCACTCAAGTTGGAAGCTCGGTCTAGAATTACGGTAAATACTCAAATGGCCTAAATTGACCCAAAATTGTGCGAAGTCAAAAGAATGCTAGGGACAAATTTGGATGGGACATGATATACCAAATTGAAGGTCATCCTGTCTACTACAAAACTCATGAAGGACGTTTCGAAAGATGGACAAGTCTTGTGCTCCAAGAATCAAAGACACGGAAAAGTACATCTATAATTATAATTAATAAGAAAATACAATACATAAATATACAATCGTCTAATCGTATAAAATAAATAATAAAAAATCCCCAAAATCAGGGTCTTTACAATCTACCCACCTTAAAAGAATTTCGTCCTCGAAATTAAAATAAGGCTCACTAACAAAAACCGTGCTAGGGTAACTATGAATAGTTTAAGGGATACGCTAGGTCACTATGAGGTCTCCTAATAAGTCAATTAATAATCAAGCCTAAACAATTTGGATTTGTAACATCTATATCGTAAAACTATAGATAGTTATCTCTAGTGGCTTCTCTTAGTACTAAAGGTCTTGCAAAGATCACATTGAAGATTTGTCCCTTCTAACCATACGATTATTACAATTATATAAATCTCCTTTTTACTAACCAAGCTAAGTGGTGCATACTAATCCGCCTAATTTCTCACTTTAAACTAACATGGTATAATAGTAAATGGGTTAGGTTAGACTATGGTTAGGTTCTTCTTTTAGAGGGTCACTCTCCGTACTAAAACTAGCACTCTATTATTGATCTAGTAGTCATAAGAGCATAACCTAGCATGATCATACATTTATTTCTATATTGAGGACGCCTACCAACCTTTGGTTAAACAACCTCATCAAACACTTGATGCCCTATGACATATGGCACCTCTAATCCCCATTATTTATCAAGCAATCACAATACAATAAACAGACTAACTTACACTATAACCTAAGAATTTTTTATAAATCCTATATAGCACAATTATTCGTCACTCCGAAATTGGAAGGGACGAGAAGCAATGATACGAGAAAGCAAGGAAGAGTAATCGAGAGCAAATACGAAGTTCAATGGCGGTAGAGAAATTTCTAAAAGATTTGTCAAGGCAGTAGTGGATTGAGATTCCTAAGGTTTTAATCAGGTCGCAGGCCCACTCGGTACAGTAACATAACTGAAACGGCTAACTCGACCTGCATGGGCCACCACAAAAACATGTAATGCCCCAGTCCCAAAATAAGTAGGACTAGGATACGTATACATGCCAGCTACGCATCGAGAGGACTCCAGCCCAGCTCGAATACGTATAAGCTGTCTGGTTATTCTAGATTAATTATATCTCAATCCACATAATAATGATAAATATGACGAATCAAGTGCAGTAAGGCTGATCAGGCCATGATACACTGATTCTAGATTAGATAAATATGTTAGAGTGGATCTCCAATAACATATTTATCATGAACAAGCTAGAGAAAAATAGAAGCTTGTACAAGACTAGGCTATAATGTAGCAAGAATCAAATATAGGACAAAATCTAATCACGGAAGATATGATAATAACACACTATGTATACCTGAAATCTCGGTGTAGCAAATATTATCCATCAGTGTACCGTGCCATCAACTAATACCTGGAGAGATCACCAGGTCCTCAGAGGACTAGAAAGACACATAATATACATGCCTACTTTAACAGTTTTAACATGCAAGGAAGGATAGGAAATAGTATAAGAAATAAAGACTGCAGAGTAGTACAAGACTAAAATACAAAAAAATGGTATGCCATCGAGAATCGTACTGATAAACATGACTAAGAATAAATCAGAGTAAACCGCAGCTCAGTGGGGACTCACGGTCCTATAGATCATAGCTCAGTGGGGGCTCACAACCTATAGTAAGTCTCTATCGCAGCTCAGTGGGGGCTCACAACAGAGAGTAGTCAAATATAGTCATCGTCTATCACAAGGTCCTCGCCTAGAACTACAAGTCAAGTCAAGTCAAGATGTCAACAAGTCAATTCCATCTCAATTATGTCAAAGGGATACGACAGAGGCTAAGCAATACTATCACTAGACATGAACACGATAGAAAAATATGACTAGTAACAAGAGAAAGAAAGAGTAATAATCTACGTGCACGTAAAACTAGAAAGTATCCATAATATGAAGCGAAAGAGAAATGGTACCAAGTGAGACACAAAAGAATAGCAGTATAGAATAGCATGTAAGTACTGTAAAGTTTGGCAAGGTGTACTTGCCGGAGGGTTGCACGGAGAACCAACAATATATCGCCAATCAACAAGTCAAAAAGTCCAAGTCTCAGAACTGCCTCCAGAAGCTGTAATAGACGTTACCAATGTTTTCATATTAGTAAAATTAGCTAGGATTGCCTGTCCTTTAGTCCAATTATGGACACTGGGGCAAACGGTAATTTTGGGTCAAAACGGTGTCCACCGTTGGATCCGCTTTGCACCGAAAAGCGTGCCAAAGTCAATAGTCTCTAAAGTTGTCAAAATATATGTCTACGGATTTTTTTGATGAGACGAACCCAACGGTATGTCCAATTTTGGATTCCGATAAGCCGTGCACAAATCGTCCGTTGAATTGGACCGTAGGGCCCGTAAAACAGCAATCCAATCAACTGTCTCAGAATCGGACCAAACTTGGCATACAGGACCAGAAAATGATACGGTCCTGTTGGCACAAGTTCTGTCTCGATCTGACGAACGTGCATAAGATAATTGAAGAATTTGGAAAAAGGTCGATACGGTGATTTTTGACGGATACGCATCAAATTCGTCGCGCACACGCGACCAATTTGAATTCCGTCAAAGCCCACACGTCCACGAAGTCGATACGCACCTTTCGATGCTTTCGGTTTGCGACCAAGTCGCCCGGATTGGCGGGACGCACGTTGGATCGGAAGAATTTCAAAGTTTTCGAAAATAGTTTTTCTAGTTTTTTTTTCTCGATTGTTAAATCGATTTTCTATATGTATAATAGATGAAATTAAAATCCATAAAAAGCATCTAGAAGCCGTATAGGTTGTCTTTAAGATGGTTTAATTAGATTTTGAAAACACTCAAAAGCTGGACAGTTATACTCCTTCAAATTTGCTGTTTAAACTGTTATTAAAGAACTAGTATTCGGTGGTTTTTTCGGGAAGTTCAAGTGGGATTTCGGGAAAATCTAATGTATTAATATCAAAACCTATTGAAGGATCTCGAAGGTGGTCATCTCGACTTCGTGTAGGAATCGATAGATCGAAATTTGATCAACCATACGAGGAGAAAACGATCGGGAAAGTGGGTAACTGGTTGGTTGGGTCTGAAACAGGGTTTCCCTGTTCTGGCGGTGTACAGCGGCTGTGGCGGCGCTCCGGTGACTCCACGGCGGGTGCAGGCGGTCAGGCAAGCTTGTGAGGTGGTCGTCTAGAGACAGGGGGTCGGGGTTCGAGAGGATGGCAAGCAGTTTTCAAATTTTTTTGGGAGTTCTATCGAGTATATGTATATATCCAATTTTTCGATTTCGATTTGATTTCCCTAAGGATTTAAACCCAGATTTCTAGTAGATTTAAATCCAATTTGAATAGAATTTAACGTAATATGGAGGAGAACCGATCCAAGATTCCATAGGAGAAAATTTGATTTAAATTGATTAAGATTTGGTTAATAGTGATCAAATCAAAATCAACAAAAATCTATGTTCTTCTCGGGTTGGACACAGGTTCGGGGAGAAGAGAAGTGAACAGTGCATTGCACTGTTCACAAATCTCTATTAATATATTTTTTTCTTTTCTTTTAATCCCATATAAATATAGTTATAAATATAACTAATTATACACATAAATCTTCATACATATATCACTCCATAAATCAATAAAAAAAAAATCTTAATATTATCTATTCCTAGTGTAGGCCTGTTTATGGAAATATTTACATATAGATATATTCCTTAAATAATGATACATTAACACAACCAACAATAATGAATGATTTTACTTAACATTGATAATAACAATAGTAGTAATAATAATAATAGTAATAATAATAATCTTAGAAACCCTAAAATAAACCAGTATTAGTGTTGGGTGAACATAATCTATGCACTCCTCATTTGGCTCCGAAAAAATCGTAAAAATATTGTCAAACACCTATTTAATAATATATTTATACCAATATTGTACAGTATAATAAATAATTATAATTACAGTATCAAATTCTAAAAATAATTTAAGAATTATATGCACACATAAAATATGCCTACATGGTCGTCTTTGGTCCACTGCGTGCCTACATGGGCTTGAAATTGGTTTGGGTCCGATTCGGGCTGATTGGGTACAACCGGGTCATATAAAATTAATATATCTAATTAATAAATAACTAATTCGTCGGTGGGGGTTAAGTCGCAACTTTGGCTGGTTTTCCTAGTTAGGATACACCTATGGCTCAGCCTTCCCTAACATGGCTATTAGACAAGTCAAAGTACACGACTACATTATTCGTGCTAAAATCCCTAGTCGATATGCATCTCTAACTTATCCAGGACTAAGGCCATAAATAAATATGGTATTAGGCTATTATAAATATAATAAATATGTACAAAATTCTATATAAATCTATTTGATTGTATAACATCCCAAAATAAATCCATAATAATATACTGTCATGGCACCCTAACATGGCTTCCTACCAGGTGGGGTTGGCTAGGTTTTGGTCCAATATATTTTCTACTTTAATCGAACTCTAAGAGTCAACCGATAAGTCACTTGTGTCATTCGTAATTAAATAGCACATGGAGACTCGATTGAGTGGCACACCCTTGGCATGTGTCGTAGACTCAAAAATGGTCAAAACCATATATTGAGTCAACTGGTTTTGATTGATGTCGAGTCATGCACTCAAGTTGGAAGTTCGGTCTAGAATTACGATAAATACTCAAATGGCCTAAATTGACCCAAAATTGTACGAAGTCAAAAGAATGCTGGGAGACAAATTTGGATGGACATGATATGCCAAATTGAAGGTTATCATGTCTAATATAAAACTCATGAAGGACGTTTCAAGAGATGGACAAGTCTTGTGCTCCAAGAATCAAAGACACGAAAAAGTACATCTATAATTATAATTAATAAGAAAATACAATACAATAAATATACAATCATCTAATCGTATAAAATAAATAATAAAAAAAATCCCCAAAATCAGGGTCTTTACATTGGGAGAAAGAAAGTCGGTCTTAGATACAAAGCCATGAATTAGCCTAAGTCGTAGGCGTCGTTCGTGTAAATGCTCGATAAAGCATGCACACTGCACGATGCAAGGCTTGGCATAGCCTTTGCTCGTCCCTCGGTTAAGTTGTAGGCTTGAGTAAGTTAGGCAAAGTTACCGGTCGACCTAAGTCATTCCAAGTGTTGTCCCGTTCTTTCTGCGGTCGTCAAGTTAAATAGTCCGACGATCCCAAGGCCCGTCATATGAGGTATGACTTGGGCGATAGCTTCGCATAGAATGTAAGTCAGTTTAAGGCACGAGCCACGGTCGGCACTATGGAAAGTTAGCCACGGTCTATGGTAATTAAGAAACACGTTATGTTCAAGTTAAATGGGAATGCTATGCGTAGTCGTTTCCTTAGTTCAAAAATGTTAAGCTCGAGCGATGGTCAGTCGTTGAGAAGAAATGTGATGGGACTGCAGGTCTGTCGCCGAGGCAACCCTGGTTTGGGCTCTGTAAAGAAGTATGAAAAGTAGAAGAAGTAAAGCAAAGGAACTAAGTGGTGATGATTAGGCCATGTAATTACGTTAGGTCTAGAAGTTAGCATAGGTGCGTGGTCATGGACAACTTGTCGACAAGGGCGATGGTTCTTCAAGCGGCAACCCGGGGCCACGGGACCGACTCGGCCTAGAAAGAACAGATTATAGCCAAGCTGGGTATGAAGCAACCGGTAGTTCGGGGACTTGCATCGGAGATCGCTACTTGTGGTGCAAGGATCTCGTTTGCCAGGCTATGCCCACAATGGCTAGTTAATGCCAGTGACCATTCATATAGATGGGTCGGCACGGGCGACAATCTATATGTGTGCCTTTGGATTGAGTCGAGTTGATGGTGTACACAGTTAAAACACAATGTCTGGGCCTAAGATTTGGCCACAACGAAGACGACGTGCTTCGGTACGAGATATGGCGTCGAGTGTTAAGTCGTTGACATAGAGTTGTATTAGTTAGACCTAGGTTGTAGCGAGTTAAGTCGAGAAGGAACGTAGGGCAAGTTGGGTGAAGTTACGTTGAGTTGCTGGGCACGACCTCGATATATGAGGCATGGCCGCGTTGTCACAACATAAGTATAGGCAAGACTAAGTTAGGAGACACTGCCTTAGAGATATTAAAGCACGAATCGAGTTCATGGCACGACCGAGTCGTTGCGTCCTATTGTTTGGCATGAAAGAAAAGTATGAGTCGGTCGAGCGACACTTAGCCACAAGTATTGATTGGGTCAGTTGGTGATTAAAGTAGCAACGGCCACGAGACAGCGATATGGTTAAGTCACACTGAGTTACGAGGCACGGCACGATAGATTTTTAGCACGGTCACAAGAAAATTGGGTACTATCGTGTAGTTGCGTCTCTGATTATGACCGAAAGGCAAGCACAACTTGATCGGTTAACGTTGTTGAGTTGACGTTATTGTTGCAAGCACGAAATGGTCTTTAGACACAAAATAGGCCAAGGCGTCTGTCTTAAAACTGATCCTAAGGCAAGAGTAGAAAAACAATCATAAAGGGTCTATATTGCACAAAATAAATTAAGGTATCGGTTTTATATGGGTTGGCGAGGAGCTCACTCCACCAGTACAGTTGAGACTGACACCCATACAGTTTTATGTGCAGGCACAGGTAGAAGCTCGCAGTACGGAGCTCGCTTGGATGCGTCGAGGCATGGAGTTCCTTGGCGATTCAAAGCGTACGGTCGCGTGGAGTCATGACTTATACGGGACATAATGTATGGACGTCGCCTTCCGAAGCATCCGCTGCCTGGAGACATGTATTGAGAGATGAGAGAGAGCTGAGTGACTTGTAATGTGAGATGAGTGAGCTTAAGAGATTGTAATCTTGGCCTTGCGGCCCATTGTAATTCTTGTTTCAATATCAATAAAATGTATCTTTTGAATGACTTGTGTTTTGTTCTAAATTTCTGCTGACATATTCAATTTTTGTGCCCAATGTAATTCTTTATACGGTATGATATGAAAGACATAAGCCATCGAAGAATGCAACGGCACTTTAGTAGGAGATTATGATCATTAGTCCTCCTAAAGAACTGTTTTGAAACTCTATTTATAAAATTCTGAAATAACTGTCAAGTAGTTATTCTAAGTGGCGCGCATCTCTGAGTTACGTGCCTCAATCCAGTTGCACGAGCGGTAACTTTAACTACTAGCGACGTGTGGCATCTTGTTGATAAGATGTGCGTGGTCGTGGGCAGTGTAGTGAACATGTTCTTCGAGATTAGTGGCATGCATGCCACATCATCTTAACTTCAGATAGAATTTGACTAAGTGGCGCCAGGTTGATAGGTGGCGCCTGGCACAACCTGATTACAGACGCCCCTTAATTAATCTGTCTGTTCAATCCTCCATGCTTTTTCTTGTGCAAGTTGATGACTAGCACGACTTTGTCTGTCAGCATTAATTGCAACTAACATAATCTCCTCGAGCGTCGCACTCCCAGGATTCGAAGATATTCTTCGACTTTTGAGCTATCTGTAATTATGGCTTAAGTTACAAATTCTCGAGGTAGCTTGCCACGTGGCCCTCACGTACGTCTGTGTCATGCCACCTAGTTTTCAAACGCCACTTGATGCTCGCCACTTGATGTTCGCCACTTGATGTTGACGCTTTATGATGAGTGGCCCCTTTATTTTTAAGCTTCTACACAAACTGGGTGGTAAGAAATCATGCATAAAGTTGGATCTGCGAAAAAATATACGACACGGTGAATAGGGGGTTTGTGTGCAAAATTATGCTAGATATAGGATTTGAGGTTGTTTGGGTGGATATGATACTAGAATGTATTACTAAACCCACTTTCTCGTTCTCATCAAAGGGCAGCCCTGCAGATTATTCCTTAGCAATCGTATATTACGACAAGGGGACCCTCTTTTCCCTATCTATTTATATTGGTGATAGAATACTTTACCTGTCTGAAGGACAGGGCAGTGGCAAAGAAGCAGATCACGCCGTTATATAAACAGGCAGAGCCCAAAGTGTCGCACTTGTATATGCAGATGATTTGATTGTGTTTGTGGCCCCAACTGTGAAATGTCTCCAAGCTATCAATCAGATCATGGAAACGTTTGGGAAGCTAATGGGCCTGCACTTAAATAAAGACAAGAGCAGGGTTTACTTCAATACCAAATGCCCGGACAAGGAGGGCAATGCAGCTATCCTCGGTATTGAGAGACGAGACTTGCCGATCAAATATCTTGGGATACCACTTTCCGTCAACTACACGAAAGACATAGATTGCACAACATTGGTAGATTGTATCCAAAGGCGATTGGAGGGTTGGCAGGCCCAATGCCTATCCTTCGGAGGACGCATAAAGCTTGTACGCTCCTGCATTGAATCTACCATGAGATATGGGCTTCAAGCTCTACAGGTTCCCACGCTCACCATTAGACGGGTGGAACAGATGTGTGCAAACTTTGTATGGAAGGAAGGCATGTATGCAATTGCATGAAAGAAATTATGTGCCGATAGAGGAGGGAGGAGTAGGGTTGTGCTCTTTACAAACTCCGAGGACAATGGCAGGAATGCATCTTACGAGGAGATTCATACGAGGTGGCTTTTTATGGACAGACTGGTTGGTGAGCCGCTATCTCAAAGAAAAAAACTTTTGGACATACAGGTATAACAACAATGACTCTGTTACATTCAAAACAATTCTGCCATAAAAACACTATAAAATAGGTCATAAGTCGAGTTATGCATGCTAAACGGTGCTAGCACCGATCTGTGGGAGGATCCCTGGATAAATCACCAAAGCTTATTAGAGCTTTCAGGCACTGATAGGCAAGCTCGGCGGGAAAAGGAATGGGTTAACTGCATATTTGTTAACGGCATGGCAGACGATGATACACCCCCATACGCGCAAGCTTGCAAAAAGATATAGCAGGTGAATATCAAGCAAACCATTCATGAAGACTCCTGGGTGCAGGACCGAGGGTCCATAGGAAAGTTTGAGTCCGGGTCTTATTATGATTTAATTCGAGCTGGCTGTTTGCCACTAAAATCTTTTGATGTAATTTTAATACAAACAGAACAGTGTTGCAATGTAGGACTTAGACGTAGTCCTAGGAGTACACTTTTGTTTAATCTGGGTCCCTTATGCCGATGGAGTGAGTGGTAATGTGTTGACTCCGTTGACGATCTGACGACGGTTCTCGGTTCTCTGAAGATCTGGGTTGCTCTAGGTGCAGGAGCTTGCGGAGAGGAAAAAGACGTTGAGTGTCTATATCTGCCTCTCTCTATATGCTGCTGATGATTGCACGACGTCTCTGTCTGTGTGTGTGTCTCTGTCTGTGTTAAAAGGAGATAATCCCTCTCTTTATAGCTTTGCAGGCTGGCTGCTCATACACGCATATAGGATACGCCTGTACGTGGGGACGCCACGTGGTGGTTGTTGATGGAGGCGCATAGACGATGCGCCCTGATTGAGGAATTGAACTCTTCTTATTGCTGTCATGGGCTGCGGCAGAGCTGACACGTGGTAACGGAGAAGATCTTTCAGTTGCTGAGATCTTGGGTGATTAGCACCCCTTTATATGCTGAATCAAGTCAAATGATGCGTGTCGTAGGTCCGTGGCTCGAAGATCTCAGATTTGGTGGGAAGTGATCTGATAGGATGCGCCCGGGATTGGGCGCATAAGGAGGATTTGGCTCGTAACCTTTAGGAGTCACGAACCAGTTGGGGCGTATAGCTTTTGAGGTGCATGCGGGGCTTCAGTAGTGACTTTACTTCTGTCTTTAGGGATCAGAGAAGAGTCTGAGGCGCATGGCTTTTGAGATGCATGCAGAGATTTGGACACATGGCCACGGAGGTGCATACGACATGGTTGGACGGCCACGTGGCTTGTAACCGCCGAAGGGGAGTAATGATGGTGCTGACGTTGGCGACACTTTGTTTTCTAAAAAAGCAGTTAACTGCAGCCCTCATGGGACGTTCTGCCAATTCTGTTAGACTTCGACATTTAATGTTCTTTGACAGGTGATGGGTTGTTGAGTGGGCACATCGATCGGCGTTCTACTAGGCGCATGGGGACGCATGGGGGAGCATCCTTATGAGGTTGATGGGAGCTGGGCGCGTCAGTACGATGTACGGTCTGGCTGGCGCATCCTCTTTGCATGACACGTCTTTATGGGCCCGACTATTACGTTCTTCGAGTGCTTTAAATAGCAGTTCTTGACTCGGCTGAATTCGAAGCGTCAGGTTCATCACCATTAATGTAAATTCATTGTGCAGGATTCGGAGAGCCAACCACTTGGAGCATGGGTTTGATTTGCCCGGCCTATAAATAGTGACATGGAGAGAGTTTGTTTCTCGTTCTCTTACGTCCTCCTGAAATGAACTTGTTTACTCGAGCACATTCTGTTGATTAGATGTTCCCGAGGGTGAAGATGCGATGCATGATCTTCATTGATGCACTTCAAGGTGACTGTTACATCCAAAAGTCGGAGTCGAGGGCTTCTGAGGCAGGCAGAAGGTGCCTGTTGCATCCAAAGATCGGGATGCTCGAGCCTCGTCTCCGTTATGCTGGAAGAGCCGCAGATCAGAATTACGGTGCTGCGGATTTGGAGTCTCTTTCGCTGCTCCTTTAGCCGTGTTTCGATTGCGGTCTTCCTTGGGCTTTGGGAGAGCTCCTCCTCCCGCTAGAGTGGGTGTTGTCCATTCTGGTTGGGCCGAAAGCTGCTCCTTTAGCTACAGGTTAATTTGCGGTGCTCTTCTCTTCCTTGGTTTGAAGAGCTCCTCCTCCAGCTAGAGGGTTGATTGCCACCCTCGTTCTGCTCAATAAATGCTTCATTGGTCGAAGCATTTGATGGCGCATATGCTGACACTTCATGATGCGCCTGTCTGGGTCGCTGAAGGGCGGCACATAACTGAGCTACTGAAGGGATGCACATAACTGAGCTACTGAAGGGATGCACATAACTGAGGATGCACATAACTGAGCTGCTGAAGGGATGTGCCTGGCTGAGAGCGCATGGAGAGATGCCTCTGTTTGAGAGCGCATGGTGGTTGCTGCGCCTAGCTGTAGACTTAGGGTCTTTTCTTTGTAGAAATCCTCCTTTGTACAGCTCTTTTTAAGACATATAATAGACTTTTATATGAAATAAAAATCTTCTTTTAATGTCTATATTTTTTGCTTTGCTGTGCCAAGTACTTCCTCTGAGCTTCCTGGCGCATGTAATATTTGGCGCATAGGATTTCTAGTTCTAAAATTCCATGCTTCTACAAGACCCCCCTTCAAAGTTTACAAAACTTTTTTGTCAAGTTTTAGAATGCTTTGAATAAGAAGCATGGTGGTGTCTTCTACAGGGCGCATGACTGTTCGGGCGCATGATTACTCTGCACATTAGTGATAGGGCTCATGCTCCTCTTAGTAAATACGAATGATGATGCTTCGGTAATCAAGAAGATTAATGATGACCTTTTTAGATTTATCGACAGTTATCTCTTCACAGAACCCAAAGCGACGACTGAGGTCACACTTCATCGGTTCACACGTGCGACTGAGCCTATAAATAGGTATGAGATGGAGAGAGAGAGTTCTTCCTCTCTTTGCTTTCTTTTTAGAGTTTTTGAAAAACCCTAACTTCCTTCTTGCGAGAAATGGCTCCCAAAACTCCTCGCGGCGGTGCTGGCAAGGGCAAGGAGCCTGCGAAGTTCGTCGAAGAGGACGTTCCTATCACCATTGTGACTCCGGCCGATGTTCGTCCTGCGATGACGGGTGGGTGTCATCTTTCAACCTTTTTAGACGAGTTTAGAGCACATAACATTGTCGTGCCCTAACTCTTTGTCGCCGACGCGCATGGACTTCCGTCCTGATGATGCGCTGAGGCTATTCTGCCGACGCGCGTGGGTTAAAACCCTGATGATGCGCCGAAGCTCCACTGCTGACGCACGTGGGTTTAAACCCTGATGATGTGCCGAAGCTCCACTGCTGACGCGCATGGGTTTAAACCCTAATGATGTGCCGAAGCTTCACTGCTGACGCGCATGGGTTTAAACCCTGATGATGCGCCGAAGCTTCACACATTTTGTCTTCTTAAAGTTTCTTGCCTGACTTTTGTTTTTGCTGTGTCAGTGTCGATGACTATCCCTTTGCTGAATGAAGTCCTCCTGGATGCTTCTCTTTGTCGGATGGAAGTTGATTTCGACGAAGAAGTCATTAATCCTGCGAAAGCTGGTATCCTATTGAATCAGCCACCCGAGAGAATGCTGCAAATCCAGAATCAGTCGCCTGTTTTTCTCTAAAGTATGATGGAGAGCGGCAAGCTGGAATCTGCTGAGTCTGAGGATGTGACCTTCTTGAAACCTGCCTTTCTGTTCGGTGACCGACTGATCTCCACCGAGGCGAAGATACTGAAGATCAAGGAAGACTGGTTCTTCTCCGCGAAGGACATGGTTCTGTATATGCGACAACTCGAACGCCAATTGCCGCTGACGGTCTTCTACCATCTAGCTTCCAAGAGGAGGATGTCATGGGAACTTACTCCTTCTCAAGGAGGAGCAGTGGGGGGTACTCTCTCGATTGACGTTACTTCGAATCAAAATGATACCGTGGCTGCCTCGCGAGCCGGTCCCCATTCAGTTGCCGAACTTTGTGTCCTGGGAGCATTTATAGTAAGGTCCCCAGTGACACGTTTTCCTTTAGTGCTTCGATCTTTGCCAATCGGATGCTAACATCGAAGGTTATGTATCCGAAAGGTAGCTTTAGGGTTGAAGGTTGGTGTCACCACGTGCTGAAGTGGGACGAGTTGACCCTTTGGGTGTTATCGAAGTTCAAGGCTGAGCTTAAAGTGATTGGGCTGACGGCTGCTATCCGTGCCACACAGGCCGGCATGGATCTCAACAAACATATGTTTCTTGCGCTCTTGGAGATGTTCAATACCCAGACTGGTACTTTTTTTACTCCAGTAGGGGAGTTAGGACTGTCTCTCCATGAGATGTACGAGGTGTCCAAGCTTCCCTGGGGCTCAGAACCATACGAGGAATACTTTTCCTCAAACGAAGAGATTGTAATTCTGGAAAGGAAGGACCCGGAGATGACGGCTGTTTTCAAAGAGGTGGAGAGCTATCATTATCTGATGCAACGGAAGGACAAAGGCAAGTCTCAGCCTCATGTAACTGCTTGGAGGGATTACGTCTTTAAGCAGGATTTGGCGGACCCCTCAAAGATTCGGTTTACGACTCCGCAGGGGCTGAAACCCGCAGAAGTAACTTCCGAAATGAGCCGACTGGACGAGAGAGCCCCCCGTTCAAATGAGAGTGGCGAAGAGGCGTATAGTTGTTTCTGTCATTGGGTGCACCGAATGTCATCCACGGCAGTATTGACTGCATACTTGATGATATGGCTCCGGGATTGTGTGTTCTCGGGCGGATCTGGCTCTGTGGAGAGGGTCAACAGGAACCTTATTTTGCCAGCAGTGAAATTGGTTTTTGGTCGCCCTTTGGCTCTCCTTCCCGCGATGGTGTGTAACCTGTTGCAGGGTTTGAGGACCTTTGCTGATGATGTGATCCATGGGAGAGGTAGGAAAGACAACTTTCCCCGGGCCGAGCTACCATTCCATTATTTGATGGGATGGTTGATTATGCATCACCTGGAAGTGATGAGTCCAGGTCCTGAAGAGGATCACGTTGAAGGTGACGCCTTTATCCGCCGCTTCTACAAGAGGAAGTGGTTGCACACCGGCTTTCCTGTCTGCAGGAGAGTCTTATCTTACCTTCAGGGGTGGAAGATCGTCAAGGTCAGTCCCATCTTCAAAGATTTCGAGGCCGACCAAGATTTGGAGGACTCTGGTGAGGATGCGATCACTCTGCCGAAATGGGGGTTTCGTTGGTTGCAGAGTATCCTGCCTTCCCACTTGGTCTACCGCATCCAAAATAGGTGTTATCTGGAGCCCTATCTGCCAAGCCGATTTGCTCGACAGTTTGGTGACACCCAGTTGATGTTACGGAACCCCAGTAGCAGTCTGGGGTTTACTGGGAGTTTACTGAATGGAGCCCGGGGTTGGCAATATTACAATACGGGGTGCGCTGGAGTTCGTTTCAATACGCCAGTTCGCAACCCTCGGCCACAGATCCTGTATTCGGCCGTTAAGCTGTATTGTACCATGAATACTGTGTCTCCGGATTATGATAGGGAGACCAGTTTTATCATTGGAACTCAGCTAGAGGCTACTCAGAACATGTTGGTGGCGGCTCGGTCGTATCGTCCGCTAGAGTTGGCAGGATATCGGGCCGCTGCTGTAGCATCATCGAGAGGTATTCGGGAAGATCCCCCTGCTGGGAAGAGGCGGGCTGACACAGAAGCCGGTTCGTCTGAACCAAAAAGGCCGAGAAAGACGATGACTTCAAAGGCTACAGGAGTGCCACCTGTAACACCAACGGAATCAGTTCCTGTTGAGGTAAAGACTTTTTCCATAATCTGGCTCCTTTTGCCATTTCTGATATGCTTTTTCTTTTGTAGGAACCGTTGAAGAAGAGGACCCGGGTTTCAAAATCGGGCGTCAGTAAACCGAAGGAGGTGGCAGGCTCTTCTGACGAGCGTATTCCTCCGACTGTAATGTCTCCTATGGGGGAGAATCCTGACAATGTCGTTCCGGCGGTGATTTCAGTATCTCCAAATTATGTTGGGAGGAAAACTGATGTTCAAGCATTCCCGGAGTGGTACAAGCCGCTGTGGGGGCCTTGGACGTTAAGAGTCCAGTAGACACGGAGCTTCCAGATGAAGAAGTGGAGTGGAGTTCGTCGTCTTCGGACGACGTTCCTCCAGAGATGCGTGAGTCTGTTGCGGCGGCAACAGACGTGACTGCAACAGAGGAGAGGGTTGATTCCCCTCCTTGTCATGATGCGAGGAGGTCGGCTGTAGCGTTGTCGAGCCCTACCCCAGGCTCAGTAATGGAGGCTGAGGTGGCTGCCGACTGGGAGGTGGCGACAGATTTGGTCACCATGGAGGGATTCGATGATGAAGGGAAGACTTGTCTGCCGAGCCCGACCCCAAAAAATATACGCCGCCAAGAAACGGGAGCTGATCCAGTTAGCTTGCCAGAGGAAGGCTCCGTGCTGGTTACAAATCGTGCCTCGGTGGTGGAGGAGACAACTCTGGATGTTGATAATCCCTTTGAGACGGGAAAAGGCAAGGGCTTACTGGTGCAAGAGCCCTCTGTTGCTTCTTTGACTTGGAGGACGATATCGACACCCCATCCAACTCCTTCTGCTCTCTTGGCATCTTGAGCTGGTAGCGAAATTCAAGTTCCTGGTGCGGGAGGGTCTGCTGAGGTCGACGTTCAAGCCTCGCAGATTGAGGTTGGCGGGTCCTTCTCTGGTCCGCCGTCCAGGGCAGCTCCTCCAACTCCTGCCATGACACCACAAGTGCTGGCGGATGCGGATGAGTACGTGAAATTCATTATTGAGGCAGTGTACAAGATGCTGCATAAGGGTGTATCGACAGTGATGAACGCCAATGGGAGTTTCGCGATGGCGAAATCCATGGCACTTTCTCATATCGGTCTGATACGTCTCCACCGGGGCCATGATCATATGGCCAAGATTCTGGAGGCCTCGGTGACTGAGCTGGACCAGCTGCTTTCCGAGTTTCAGCGTATCCAGCGAAATGATCTCTCCGCCCTGATAGACGCAGAAAAAGAGAAGCTGATTGCTGAGATTGAGTCCTCTTATCAGGCCACCGTGGGTGTCTGGGAACGCGAGGTGGCTGAAACTGAGGCTACGGTGGAGAGGCTAACTCAGTCCACGCAGGAGAAGATGGAGTTGCGGGCCGCGTTGGACGCTAGTATAGCGGAGTTTGATGCCAAGATTCGCCTCATTGAAGACTAGCGGGCCCAACCCTTATTAGATGCTGAACGAGCCCAGGCTGAACATGTAGCATCTAAGGAGGAGGAAGCAGCTTTCACGTACCGAGCTCTCACTCTGGCTCAGCAGCGGCAGCAGTTGGACGAGAAGCATGAGGATGACACTTCTCCTGAGGCCATAGAAATAATGCATCAAGAAGTCGAACGTCGGGTCCTGGCGACTGTAGAGACTCGGGCAGCAGGCTTGAAGCATCGGATTGAAGAGCTTTCGGCCAACCCCGGGGATGTTTAGGGATTGTAATCTCTTCTTTTTATAATTTGCAACACTTGCTGGGGGTGTAATCCTTTATTTTTGAATAAAGAATATAGAGTTTTTATGGTGTGTTTATTTTTTGCTGTCATGAACTTGATGATTTATGTGGACCTATTATCTTTTACGTACCTTAGTTTTTAGGTACAGATAATAAGTTCGAGAGAACCGACATATTTGCTCATAGGTGATGTAGACGTGGCAAATATGGGATTCAAATGATAGAATCTTCCTACTCAGAGGTGTTATAGACGTGGTAGGAATAACTCTGGGGGGATACGCAGAACTACTCAGAGCTAATGTGGACGTAGAAGTTCTACGATCAATGTACGGCAATGCAGGGGTTGTCTGTACGGGATGTTTACTCAGAGGCAATGTGGACGTGGTAAACATGATGGGTAGCGTCGTCTTACGGAGCGTAAGATTCTGTTTTGTAGGGTGTAGGGGAACAACTCAGAGGTAATGTGGACGTGGTTGTCTCTCTACTGGAAAATAGAACGCTATGGAATAGCTGGGTTCCAGAAGCGTAAGATTTTACGGGAGGTGTACATGGGCCCTGATGATTGGGTCCAGAGACTCCCTTGATGGGTGGAGATAGAAGTACAATTCTAAGGATGTCAAGAGTAGTACTTCTTTAGGAACTTGCCGTTGATGGACATCATGAACAAGTCCTCATTGGATTTGGCGAGACGGTAGGCACCGTTTGAGTATACCGTCTCTATGAGGAACGGTCCTTCCCACTTGGGTTCGAACTTTTCTAGTGTCTTGTGAGTCAACACCATCGGCCTTCTGACTGCTAGAACCAGGTCGCCTACTTGAAAAGTTCTCTGCTTGACCTTTTTGTTGAAAGCCTGTGATATACGGACTTGATAGAGTTCGATGCGTTGTTGGGCTAGGAGACGCTTTTCGTTAAGTGCCTCCAATTCTCGCAGACGGCGACGTTGATTGTCTTCTTCTGTAAGTTGATTTGTGATTGCTACACGGAGTGAGGGTATCTGGATTTTGTGAGGCAGTACTGCTTCGCTTCCGTAGACCAGGGAGAATGGTGTGTTGCCTGTCGGGGTCCGTACCATTGTGCGGTAGGCCCAAAGGCATTCGTCGAGCTTTTCGTTCTAGTCACGTTTGTTGGATGACACAACCTTTTTGAGTAGCCTGACGATAGTCTTGTTAAATGCCTCAGCCAATCCGTTTGCTGCCGGATTGTAGGCGGTTGATGCCACATTTTAAATGCGATTCTTGTTACAGAATCTGCTGAAAACATGACTGATGAAATGAGGACCGTTATCGTGGATAATCCTCTAAGGTACCCCGAAACGGTAGATGACATGGTGCTTGATGAAGCTAATCACCCTAGAGCTCATCACTTCCGCCAGTGGAACTGCTTTTGCCCACTTGGAGAAGTAGTCGGTGATGGCTAGGATAAAGCGGTATCCCCTCGATGATGGAGGGATGATTGGTCCAACAATGTCCATGCCCCAGGCTTCGAAGGGCTAGGAGGCGACCGTAGGATGTAGTGGTTCTGACGTGTATGGATGAAGTCAGCATGAAGCTGGCACGCATGGCACTTTTTAGCGTAGTCGACAGCGTCGGCTGCCATGGTTGGCCAGTAGTAGCCCATGCGTTGCAGACGATCCTGCAACTTAGGACCAGGTTGATGAGCCCCGCAGGTTCCATCATGAGCTTCTCGAAGGGCTTCGGCTGCTTCTTCGTTGGATAAGCATCAAAGGAGAAGTCCATCGTAGGAGCGTCGGTACAGCATTCTAGTAGCTGTATTGTAGTAGAATCGAAGGGAGCGCCTCCTGACTGAGACGGCTTCTTTCGGGTCCTCCGGAAGAATTTCGTAGACAGCGAAGTCGATGAACGGGAATCTCCAGTCTCGGACATTAATACCAGCACTCGTTGATGCAGTATGGGCAATTTGTGAGCATAGGTTTTTCTTAGGACAGACCAAGTCTCGACCAACTACCGTTACGTAGTGTCGAGTCCCGAAGGGTGCTGCCAATGAGGCTGCGAGGCCAGCTAGAGCGTCAGCCTCCAGATTTTGTAGACGAGGTACATGTTCGATGAAGAACTTGGTGAAGGTTGAAATGATGATCAATGCAACCTCATGGTAAGGAATCAGATCTTCATGGCGGATTTTGTATTGCCCTCTGACCTGATTAACGATGAGTTTTGAGTCGCCGTAGGCTTCCAGATGATCCACCCTCAGTTATTGTGCCAGCTGGTGTCCCATGATGAGCGTGTTGTACTCGACAATATTGTTAGAGCACGACTTTGAAAGGGAGTAGGCACGCTGTATAACCAGCTGATCGGGGGAGACTAGGACTACCCCCACTCCTGCGATGATTTAGCCTTTGGGGCCTGTTCTTGAAGCGCCATCGAAAAACATCCGCCAGACGAAGCTTTCTTCAGTGACGTTAGATTCTTGGACCTCATCCGGGATGTCTTCATAGAGTCTTGAGGACTCTGGGATGGGGTATGCAGCTAAAAAGTCAGCCAGAGCCTGACCCTTGACGGCTTTTTGTGGATCGAACACCATGTTGTATGGTGTTAGCAGGATCGCCCACGTAGCTAGCCGGGAGTTTAATGACCCTGGCTTCGTCATGAGAACTCTGAGTGGATTGACTCGGGAGATGACATGAATCGTCTGGCCCGAGACATAATGGCGAGTCTTCTGGATGACAAATACCAAGGCCAAACACTCTTTTTCAATGGGGTTGTACTGGTGTTCGGCCCCGATCAGTATTCTACTGAGGTAGTAGATAGCTTGCTCATAGCCTGTGTCGCTGTTCTGAGAAAGCAGAGCGCCGAGGGAATGATCTACAGCACTGACATAGAGAAGAAATAGTTTGCCGACGACGGGTGCCACCAGGACTGGCGGGCTCATCAAGTAAGCCTTGATGTCGTCGAAAGCTTTTTGACATTTCTCTGTCCAGACGTAAGAGACTCCCTTCTTCATGAGCTAGGTGAAGGGTTGACAATTCCCGGAAAGGTTTGCTATAAACCTCCGAATGTATGCTAGACGTCCCTGCAGGCCTCGAAGTTCTCAGAGGTTCTTCGGAGGATCCATATCAAGGATGGCTTTGGTCTTCTCGGGATCGACATGAATGCCTTTCGTCATGATAATGAAGCCCAAGAACTTTCCGCTAGAAACCCCAAGGAAGGATTTAGCGGGGTTCATCTTGAGTTGATGCGCTCGCATGAGATCGAAGACTGTCTTAAGGTCTCGTAGGTGATCTCCTTTGAGATGGCTTTTAACTGCAATGTCATCAACATAGCATTCGACTGTCTTGCGAAGATGTTGACAGAAGATGGTGTTCATAGCTCACTAGTATGTTGCACCAGCGTTCTTCAAGCCGAAAGGCATCACTGTGTAGCAGAAGACCCCCTTTAGAGTCCTGAATAACGTATGTTTTGTGTCATCGGAGAACATCTTGATCTGGTTGTAGCCCGAATACCCGTCCATGAAAGACATGCATTCGAAACCACATGCGTTGTCGATCATCACGTCGATGATTGGAAGCGGGAATTCGTCGTTCGGGCAAGCAGTGTTAAGATCCCTGAAGTCGATACAGACTCGTATCTTCCCATTCTTCTTGGTGACAGGGACGACGTTGGCCACCCAGTCCGGGTGTTGTTTTTCACGAATGAATCCGCTGGTCAGGAGTTTGTCTACTTCCTGATCAATAGCGTTCATGATGTCAGGACGAAAACGTCGCTGTTGTTGCTTTATAGACTTGGCATAAGGTAAGATGTTAAGCCTATGCATCGTGATCTAGGGATCAAGTCCCGACATATCTTCGTAGCTCCAGACGAAGATATCGATATATTCTTTAGCCAGCTGGATTAAAGATTCCCGATCTTCTTCTTTTAGGCTTTTGCTGATGAAGATGGGTTTAGAAGAAGATCTATCTCCAAGGTCGATCTGCTCGACTTCGTCTTCGGTAGGGTGTTCGCGTAATTCAAAATGAGACTCCCACTGTTCTCCTAGGTGTTGAGCCCAGGGTTCTTCTTCGAAGAATTCTGGTGTTTGGCCTTCGCCTTCATCTTCTTGAGATTGTGCAGATGTCATATTGGCTGATAGCATTTTCTTGAAGACTGATCCGATACTGGTATCAGAATCCCAAGTTGATGCTTCGGACGAGTGAGAATGTTCTACTTCTTCTGCCTCCGAACTCTCTGGTGTTGACGGCGGCGTGACGTAGCCCACCCTCCATCGAGTTTGATGATAGTAGTCATGTGGCTTTCCTTTAGGTGTTGGAAGCCGGAGAGAAAGACGTCGACCCTTGCCGTAGTTCAGGCCTTTGTTGCTTTTTAGGTCGTAACCCATCTTTTGGATGAGATACTTTGCCTTGTCCGTGTACCGATAGACTTGTATTCTGCCGGCATCTGGTTCTTGCTCGAGTGGCGAGAGGTCTTGATGACGCTCGACTTTGCCGAAGATGATGGATTCTTTGTCTCGATTCCGCGATGGGACTACAAAACAGACCCCTTGGGACGGGACTACTCGATTTATATGATAGACGGTCGTTATTTGTGTTTACAACGACCATAAAGCGTTATCTAATGTATACATGGCATTCCAATGTGGAAGACTAGAATAATTAAAAGACACTCTATTATTGATGAAACATGAGATTTTGTCCCGTGGAATTACATTGTCCAGAGAGGGTGCATCTACATCAGCAAAGATATATTCCCCTAGCTCTTCATCCGTGAATACTGGGATTGGATCGAAAGAGTCCACCACAGCTTTGAGGGCTATATGGGCCTTCTCCGGCAGCTTGGATGAGACAGATGATCGCGGAGGCTTGCCCTTAAGACACACCTTCAGAGGTGCCTCAACTGCGCCTTCGGTGATAGGTGCCTTCCCCTGTAGTTTTGCCACAAGGGAGCCAATATTTGAGGTGGCTTTCCCTTGAGTCGTATCTTCAAGGGAGCTTCAGTAGGTGTTCTACCTGGAGCAGTTGGTGCTTTTCCAGGTAGCTTAATGCTCATGGAAGGCAACGTCAGAGGCGGCTTCCCTTTGAGTCGAATTTTTAGAGGAGCCTCAGGAATCGTCTCTGGCTCCATGTCAGGCTCTGCTGTCGTTTCTGCTTCATCGTCAGCATCGTTGACTTTCTTCTCGTCAGGTGATTTTTACAAGTTGGAATCAGTGAAGTAGGCTTCAACCCCCTTAAAAGGGTCGATGTCTGCGAACTCCGTCCGGATGATGTCATTGGTGGACACATATTTCATACATTGGTGGAGTGTAGAAGGTACCACCATATACTCATGCAGCCACGGACGACCCAGTAGGAGGTTGTAGTTGACATCGGCGTCCACGACATAGCAAGTAACCTCAGTTCTGAGGTTACTAATATGACACTTTAGCCGTATTTTGCCCAGCGGCTCACTCTTGCTGGCATTGAAGCCACTGATTGTGGTGTTGGAGGGAGCCATACGGTACATTGGGATCCCCAGTGTTGAGAGCAGCATCTTCAGGATGATGCTGAGGGAAGATCCCGGATCGATCTGAATCCGCTTCACTTTGACGGACCGATATATCCTGTATAATACAGAGGCCTATCGTGTTGGTTGTGCTTGAGCAGCATGTCTTGTTGGGTAAAGATTATATTGGGGATAACTTCATTCGCACAATGATAATGCGCACATGTAGTCAAAATATCTTCAGGCTGCTTGACCTGACTGATGAAGGACTCAGCATCCTTCAGGGCTTCACAGAGAGCTTCACGAGTGTCCTTGGAAAGGCGAAGAAGCTCAAATCGAGATAGACGGGCAGGAGTACTGGCAAGTTGTGCAAGTATGTCAAAGTTGTGGGACTTGGCTAGCCCCGAAGCATTCTCCTTTCGCAGAGGTTTGTCGAAACGGACCTCTACATGCTTCTGCTTATTGGCTGCTGGAGGCTTAGAAGTACCCCCTTCTTCGGCAGCAGGGACAGTACAGGGAGGCACTACCTCGACGGCAGCTTCGTCGGGTTGGACGTTCAACTGCGAACGGATTTGTACAGGAAGAGTCTCTTTTGTGGAGGAAGAGACCATGCGGCAAGACTTGATCTTCATGCCTTTGGTTTTGGAGGCAGAGCGTACCTCCGGTTGAGTAACCTCGAAGACGAGATCAGGGTGAACCCATAAGATCTCTCCCTGAGATATGGTGAGCGGGGTGAGTCCTCTCACGTTGTCACGAGTAGGTGGTAAGTTAACCACCTCCATTGTCGCCTTAGGGATGGGGACGACGCCATCTTGTGTTGTGGTCGGTAGCAAGGTGCCAAATTGGAGTGACACCAGATTGGCCGAGACCGTTTTCTCCTCGTAGTCGACGGAGATAACATTCTCTTTGATCATGCGCTGGATGTAGTTTTTTAGCACGTAGCAGTCCTTGGTTGGATGTCCGATAAACCGATGGTAGTGACAGTACCTCGGATTATCCACTTTCCCAACCTCGTCGGGACGCTTCAGGTCCGACAATTTGATCTTGTCACCCTGCTTCAGTATCTCAAAGAGTTGCAGGGTGTCTTCATCGTTGAAAGAATAAACCTCCTTTGGCCTTGGTGCAAGTAGAGGCTTTTGAGTGGGTGTTGATGCACCTTTGGAGGCATTGACAGTCAACGCCTGTTTCCCCTTCGCCTCTCGTCCGGGGTTGTTGGCTACAGGTCGTTTCTCCTTGTCCTCAAAGGCAGGAAAACTAACTCCCAGAATGCGAGAATTGGACGCCTTCTTTTCTGTTGCTTCGGCTTCGATGATCAAGGAACTCCAGTCGGAAGGAGGAGTGGAGTTCAGCCAGATTTTGACTGCAGGCAGCATGTTCATGCTGCAGGAGGAGAGGAGTGCATGTTCTGGCATGCCCGGGGGCAGTCTGAAGCAGGCCTGTCGGAAGCGTTCGATGAATACTTGAACTGTTTCCTTCTCCTTCTGGCGTATCTCTATGAGGGACGCCATTGTCATGTCCTTCCCACCGTCATAGAAACGGTCGAGGAAGAGGCGCGTCAAGTCGTCGAAGGAAGAAATAGAGTTATCGGAAAGGCTGCAGTACCAGTCGTACGCCACTCCTTTCAGTGCCCCGACAAATATGCTGGTAAGTAGTGCATCCTCCTTCGGGAGATATCCCATTTGGGACTGGAAGTACGTCAGATAGCGACGCGGAGAGTCCTTCCCATCGTACGACGTCAGAGTTTGTGGTTTATATTTAGGAGGATAAACCACTTTGTTCCATTCGAGAGGATAGGGTTGGGGGATCCCCATCTTCTGGCGCTCCTCTTGCCTGTTCTTGGACTCAAAGCGTTCGCGCAAGTCCCTGATCATCTCCACCACGTCTTCCATGGAGCTGGGAGTCGGGGAAGGTGGTACAGCCTGGAGTTGAACATTTGATGGCTCCAACGTCCGAGGTGCTTCGCGGCGATCCTATCCAAGGATACCCATTGAAGGGGTACACTTGATTCTCCATTGGCCCCTGGGTCAGGACCGGTAGAAGGTGCCCTGGCCAAAGCTGACCGTATCTCGAACACTGCTTGAGTCAGTGTTTGCATAGAGGCAGAGAGGGTTTTGAGTCCTCCCTCCAGGGTATCCATGTGCTGGACAAGGTCTGTTGGCGGCGCATCAGGCTCGGTATCACCCCCAGTCATGTATACCGTCATGACGCGGCTGGAGTCGGATGGATCAGTTGAGGCTTCACTCTCGGCCTCGCTCTCTTGTAGGAGAGTTGCCTCTCCTGGAGTTTTTGCCTGGCTATCCCCAGCTGTGTTTTGGAGGACACCCTCGTCTTCGGGAGAAGTATCCGCGAGGGCCTGATTACCCCCATTTCTGTCTTGGAGGACTTTTTCGTCTTCGAGACGCAGGTCCACAGGGGCTAAACTACCCCTAGCATCATCCGGGAGGTTGACTTCCATCCCAGTTGTGCTCTGTAGGGCATCTTCGTCTTCAGAAGGAGGATCAACAAGGGCTTGACTACCCCCAGCTTCCTCCAGGATCTTCCTTCTCCCCCGAGTGCCTTCGAACACTCCAGAGGATGGAACAGTTGCCTTGGTTCTCCTCGGCTGACTCTTGGACGAGGTCGAGGAATGGCCGGTCGCCTTTCAGATTGACGAGGAATTAGAGATCACGTTGCATAAAGCAACCTCTGGTTCCTCTTCAATTGACATTTTCTTTTCGAGGTGACGTCGGAGAGGTGTTGGTGATTGCAGCCGCTGGAACACCGACTGTCTTGGTGGCGGGACTGCTGTTTTGTAACAACAGTTGATGGTGACTACAGCACAGGCGTGCCCTGTGAGGGGCGTATTGTGTTTGTCAGTCGACTCTCCTGATCGGCGTTTGTGAGTGACCACGTTACGTAGATCGTTGGAGGAGAGTGACACCTTCGCACCCCCATGAGGCGTATGGCAAGGCCAAGCGCCGGGGTGGTCAAGTGAATGCTGCGCCCCCTGATCCAACACCAAACAGGTGCTCAGATCAGTAGTGGGGGAACAACATTTATAGTGACTTGAACGAACCTCAAACGCACAACCAGAGGAGGCGCGGGAGTTCAAGACCACAGGGTTTGCCTTGCTCGACTCGGTTGTGAATGCAACAGATGTGCCCAAGTGAGACAAGGACTTTGAAGGTCGACTCTTTTTCGGCATAGAAGCACCCGAGTCGACCTTATACAGCTTACCATCCGCAGCGTGCATGATTGTGAGCGCATGCTTCTGGTTTGCTATCGGCATAGCACGTTTGAGGCGCATGGCCCGTGCTGCCTTGGACTTCTTCGTACTAGCCCGCTGGGGCGCATAGTACTCAGAGTCCAAATTCTCCTCGCCACTACAGTGAGTGAGTCTGTCAAAGACAGAGACCTTCCACGGTACATCAGAGGTGATGCGCGGGACATTAGCTGCGCCCCTGCTCCGTCGACGCATCTTCTTCGCATGAGAGGGAGATGGCTGGGGAATGTGGTCAGTCGTACGCTTCCCCGAGAGATGCGCTGCACCAGTGGGCGCATCTTGGTTGCTGAGGACGTCAGCAGGAAGGGATGACTGCATTGGTGCATTCCCTTCAGTGGTGGTGCCAGAAGCATCGACCTTGCGCACCCAGACTTGGCGAGTCTTCTTCGGCTTCGGCAGCCGTTTCGAAGGACTCGCGCTGCCTTCAGAGATGAACTCCTCATACGCCTGTTGATTGAGGCGTACGACCAGCGTCTTGTGGGAGGAGCCCACCTTTACGTCGTTAGATTGCGACACAGCTTTCTCCGTGGAGGAGAAAGAGGTCCCCAGCAGAGTCGCCAGCTTGTTTGCCATTAAAATCTTTTGATATAATTTTAATACAAACAGAACAGTGTTACAATGTATGACATAGACGTAGTCCTAGGAGTACACTTTTGTTTAATCTGGGTACCTTGTGCCGATGGAGCGAGTGGTAATGTGTTGACTCCGTTGACGATCTGACGACGGTTCTCGATTCTCTGAAGATCTGGGTTGCTCTAGGTGTAGGAGCTTGCGGAGAAGAAGAAGACGTTGAGTGTCTGTATCTGCCTCTCTCTATATGCTGCTGATGATTACATGACGTCTCTATCTGTGTGTGTGTCTCTGTCTGTATTAGAAGGAGATGATCCCTCTATTTATAGCTTTGTAGGCTGGCTGCTCATGCGTGCATGTAGGATGCGCCTGTACGTGGGAACGCCACGTGGTGGTTGCTGATGGAGGCGCATAAGCGATGTGCCCTGATTGAGGAGTTGAACTCTTCTTGTTGCTGTCATGGGCTGCGGCAGAGCTGACACGTGGTAACGGAGAAGATCTTTCAGTTTCTGAGATCTTAGGTGATTAGCATCCCTTCATATGCTGAATCAAGTCAAAGGACGCGTGTCATAGGTCCGTGGCTCGAAGATCTCGGATTTGGTGGGAAGTGATCTGATAGGATGCGCCTGGGATTGGGCGCATGAGGAGGCTTTGGCTCGTAACCTTTAAGAGTCACGAACCAGTCGGGCGCATGGCTTTTGAGGCGCATGCGGGGCTTCAGTAGTGACTTTACTTCTGTCTTTAGGGATCATAAAAGAGTCTGAGACGCATGGCTTTTGAGGCGCATGCAGAGATTTGGGTGCATGGACACGGAGGCGCATGCGACATGGTTGGGCGGCCATGTGGCTTGTAACCGCCGGAGGGGAGTAATGATGGTGCTGACGTTGGCGACACTTCGTTTTCTAAAAAAGCTGTCAACTGCAGCCCTCAGGGGACGTGCTGCCAACTCTGTCAGACTTCGGCATTTAATTTTCTTTGACAGGTGATGGGTTATTGAGTGGGCGCATCGATCGGCGTTCTACTAGGTGCATGGGGACGCATGGGGGTGCATCCTTATGAGATTGATGGGAGCTGGGCACGTCAGTACGATATGCGGTCTGGCCGGCGTATCCTCTTTGCATGACACGTCTTTATGGGCCCGACTGTTACGTTCTTCAAGTGCTTTAAATAGCCGTTCTTGACTCGGCTGAATTCGAAGCGTCAGGTTCATCACCATTAATGCAAATTCATTGTACGGGATTCGGAGAGCCAGCCACTTGGCGCATGGGTTTGATTTGCCCGGCCTATAAATAGTGGCATGGAGAGGGTTTGCTTCTCGTTCTCTCACGTCCTCCCGAAATGAACTTGTTTACTCGAGCACATTCTGTTGATGAGATGCTCCCGAGGGTGAAGATGCGACGCATGATCTTCATTGATGCACTTGAAGGTGACTGTTACATCCAAAAGTCGGAGTCGAGGGCTTCTGAGGCAGGCAGAAGGTGCATATTGCATCCAAAGATCGGGATGCTCGAGCCTCGTCTCCGTTATGCTGGAAGAGCCACAGATTGGAATTACGGTACTGCGGCTTTGGAGGCTCTTTCGCTGCTCCTTTAGCCGTGTTTCGATTGCGATCTTCCTTGGGCTTTGGGAGAGCTCCTCCTCTCGCTAGAGTGGGTGTTGCCCATTCTGGTTGGGTCGAAAGCTGCTCCTTTAGCTGCAGGTTGATTTGCGGTGCTCTTCTCTTCCTTGGTTTGAAGAGCTCCTCCTCCAGCTAGAGGATTGATTGCCACCCTCGTTCTGCTCAATAAATGCTTTATTGGTCGAAGCATTTGATGGCGCATATGCTGACACTTCATGATGCGCCTGTCTGGGTCGCTGAAGGACGGCACATAACTGAGCTGCTGAAGGGATGCACATAACTGAGGATGCACATAACTGAGCTGCTGAAGGGATGCACATAACTGAGGATGCACATAACTGAGCTGCAGAAGGGATGCGCCTGGCTGAGAGCGCATAGTGGTTGCTGCGCCTAGCTGTAGACTTAGGGTCTTTTTTTTGTAGAAATCCTCCTTTGTACAGCTCTTTTTAAGACATATAATAGACTTTTATATGAAATAAAAATCTTCTTTTATTGTCTATATTTTTGCTTTGCTGTGCCAAGTACTTCCTCTGAGCTTCCTGGCGCATGTAATGTTTGGCGCATAGGATTTCTAGTTCTAAAATTCTATGCTTCTACACCGGCCACCCTCAATTCCTATTGGCAGACTTTGTATCGATCAAGGAGACAAGTCGGAAGATGCAATACTGCATGTACCGATTATTGTTGGGGAGGCTTTTAACGAAGGACAGGTTGGCAAGGTTCGGCATACAGGATGGGGATCAGCTATGCAACCTAAGTAGTCTAATAAAAGAAGATATGCAGCATCTTTTCTTCCATTGTGTATCAACAAAGAGGATATAGGAGGAGCAATGCATTAAACTTGATATCAACCGGGGAAGAGACAAATCCATACTGGATGTGATTGACAGTATCAGACACCTGAAGCCCAGAGGCTTCCAGTAGTACAGGGAGGCACGTCTACGATTATCTGTGACAGTTTGGCACATTTGGAAGGAGAGGAATAATAAAATATTTGAAGGTTTATACACTTATAATATAGGCATACTTCATAACATTGAGCGAGATGTCCAAATGATGGGACCAGGATATGACTCTGGGAGCGGATTAAATGTATGAGCACTTGATACATAAATAAAAATAATTACCTTTTCTAATATATATATATATATATATATATATATATATATATATATATATATATATATATATATATATATATATATAGTAGTGATCTAGAACCACCTGGGTGGTTTCATATTATGGAACCACCCTATCTTATATCACTTGGATTTGTATTGGGTGGATGAGATTAAAAGGTGGTGGAGTCTACACCTTTTAATCTCAATCTTTCAATTCAAATCCAAGTGATGTAACATACGGTGGTTTCATAATATGAAACCACCCGGATGGTTTTCGAGCATATATATATATATATATATATATATATATATATATATATATATATATATTATATATTATATATATATTTTATATATATATATATATATATATATATATATATATATATATATATATATATATATATATATATATATATATATTTTCCCTTATATATATATATATATTTTATATTAAAAATATATATATATATATATATATATATATATATATATATATATATATATATGTATATATATATATTTTTGATATATATATATATATATATATATATATATATATATATATATATATATATATATATATATATTATATATCATATATTTAAATATAAATAAATAAATATATTATATATATATATATATATATATTTAAATATATATATATATATATATATAAGAGAGAGACACACACACACGTGCATTGTAAGTATTTCATAGATTATTATTAGGAAGACTAACATCCATATGTTATAATTTTCTAACTTATTAACACTACTTAGGAAGACTAAAAGACAACTCATGCAATTACATAACTGCCCTAATTAATTTGATGAACAATATTAATTGATAAATATATGCGACGGTATATTTTGAAAGAAAAGTTCCATAGTGAAGCTGAACTTTGAATTCCGTCGCATTCTGACGTACCGTCATATTTTCTTGCTTCACCTGCATGAACTCATTCTCCTTCTCTTGGGAAACTGCTGGAGGAAGGTACACTTCTTTGAATGTCTTACAGAACGTGGCCCCAGTGATCTTCGCTAATTTGTCATCACAATGGATCAGCCGCTTGTTCACATCCCACTAGTCTTGCACATTCAAGCGGAGTTGAATTTAAGCTCAGACGACTCTCTATTTGACTCTTCAATGCCAAGAAGTTTGAAATGGTCATCCAACTCTACGGGCCCGTCGATCGCCACAGAAGGATATTTCGTACCGTTGAACGAAGTATTGCATACCTTCTCAAATTTTGATGTCTCGAAGGTGGAACTTCTTTGCGGTGCAGGTTAAGGTTCAGGCTCCTCCGGGTCGACTTCGATAGGTCCAGCCATAGGCCCGGTTAGCATGAGTTGTTGTAGAGTTACACTTGGCCACCACCATCTGAACTATATGCTCAGAGTATCAATCTTATTATGATGCACCTTGAATTGTGCTTCGAATCGAGATTCAAATTGAGTTTGTCATGCCTCAGTTTGCCTCTGATGTGCCTCGACCTGCCTCTAATAGGCTTCGGTCTACCTCTTATGGGCCTCGGCTTGCCTCTACTGTGTCGTAGTCTGCCTCTACTGCGCTCCCAGTATACGCAACATCCGCTCTATTGGGTCGACCGAGGGTTCGGTCCTCGAGCTACTAAAGCGGCTCAAAGTGCCTACATTGTCCCCTCCCGCTGCATCAGTAAAGTAGAGTAACTGGTGTTAATCTTATAAAATATTGTAGACTTACTACATGAAATAATTCATCTCATCATCACGAGTTAGGGTTCAATTCAAAGAATTTGGGTCAAACTTCGAGCTTCAACACGAAAAACAAAAGGTTATGCAGTCATGCCCTGATACCATTATCTCACAAAGGGGTGCAACTCGGACGGGCTAAACCAGAGACCGATCGGGTAAACCCGTTATTGGGTTAGGTTAGGGTTGAAGATACTCGAGTCCGGGCTCTGGTTCGGGTTAAAATATTTTAACCAGATCAAAAATTGGGTTGAGCTAGGGTTCATGTCTCGATCATTACAAAATACAAATTGAAATACGATTTAGTAGAAGGAGTTAAAGAGTTTGAATGGAGAAATTTAGGATTTAAACATTTTATTCAAGAAAAAAAAAAAAAAAAAATATATATATATATATATATATATATATATATATATATATATATATATATATATATATATATATATATATATATATATATATATATATGCTTCATACTTCTTGAATAAAAAGTTTAAATCCTAAATTTTTCCATCCAAACTTCTTAACTCCTTCTACTAAATCGTATTTCAATTTGTATTTTGTAATGATCGAGACTTGATTGCTATTTGATTATGTTTTTAATATTACTTTTGTTTAAAATTATTTTAAATATTATTAGAGCACGATAAATTCGATGGACCTGACCCAACCCGAATCAACCTGATCCTCCGAGCTTGGGCTTGGGCTTCATATGCTGAACCCGAGGTCGGGTCGGGCTTGGGCTCGGGTTAGGCATATGATTCATCGGATTGGGCCCGGGTTGACCTTCAGCCCGAGCCGAGCCGCCAGAGTTATACCCCGAATGTCACATCCTAATTCCGTAGAATCAATAGTCATCCTCTAGACGTGATACTGTGTAAACCTAAGTTGCGCTCGCATAAAGTACGGTCATCAAGTTACCTAGAACACAACACAGAGTACACAAAGAATTGAATAGCACACTTATACAAAAGAAAACTTACTTTATTGAAAATAAACAATATTTACATAGATTCGACTACAAGTAGAGAGTTGTCGCTAGGGATTACAAAATGATACAAAATAAGATAGTCGTTCTATACTTTACATCCCTCTATATAAACCAATTGATCAACACCTGTTATTTGTGTCATCCTAGAGGAAATAGAGTGGGGTCTTCAAAATGTAAGAACATATCTTCGCACACGAACAATGCTTCAAAATATGTGAGTGTCGCCTTCAGTTCCTCGACATGCCTCCTTGGTTCATAGCACATATGGAGACGTGGGTCATTACATTACCGTGTACTGGTGATGTCACGACCCACACCCGCTTTTTGGATGCGAGCTCGTGAGCAAGCCAGCTACGCATCGAGCGGACTCCAGCCCGACTCGAATACGTAAACGCTGTCAAGGCTATGGTATACTGTCAAATCATGGCAATGCAATCTATATCTCAATCCACAATAAGTGTACAAAACATGAATGAACACTATGGGTCGTGGTCTGCAGCCCACTAGCATATATGTCCGATAAGACTCAAAGAATATAACAAGAATCTTCAAACTGAATCAATAATCATGGTATCTCATGATAATGAAAGGAAAGCACGAGAGGATAACAACGTAATATTACTGACAAATACCTGAATCTCACAAGCAATATTGTAATCATCTGAAACCCACAAGTGTCATAATCATCCACCATCCAGAACTGCTAACTAACTCCACGTAATCACTAACCTGAAGAGATCATCAGGTCCTCAGAGGACATAGCAAGATACATAAAAATGTGTCTACCTAGCAGTTTTATTATGTACAAGAAAATAAACAAGAAAAAAAAGGAACACGACAAATGACTACGAATACGAACACGAACATGAACACGAACACTAGAACAACTACGTATAAATGAACTGCCGAGTGAACAATGAACACGAGATCAATGGAAGAACCAAACCCTCGCCCCGAGTGGACTCGCAAGTTTGAACTAATCACTAACCCTCGTCCTGATTATGGACTCTCTGGTTAGTTATAATTACTAACCCTCGTCTCGAGTGTGAACTCTATGGTTAGTTCACGGTAAGGCACCCTCATCCCGAGTGTGGACTCTCTGGTACAAGTATAAGTCAACATCCTCGTCCCAAGTGGACTCTCTGATGCAAGTATAAGTCAACATACTCGTCCCGAGTGGACTCTCTGATTCAATTATAAGTCAACATCCTCATCCCGCATGGACTTTCTGATGTAAACAGATCAAGACAAACACACTCGTCCCGAGTGGACCCTCTGGTGCCAAGGAAACAAATACCCTCGTCCCGAGTGTGGACTCGCTGGTGCAACAGATCAACCCTCGTCCCGAGGGGGGACTCTCTGGTTGGGTAAAACGATAGTCAAGGATTTAGCAGTTCACTACACGTACTTGTTCTATGACACGACTCAAGCAAGGTACTGGTGAGAAACTCCAAGTATGAACCACAAGACCAAACATGAACACGGCTATATGCAATAAAAACAGCTCGACAGAATATAATACGGAAAGCACATGTCCATAACAATCAAAACTGAGAAATAAAATACAATACATATAAATAAAACTGTAGAGGAATGCAAGGTATACTTGCCTGGAGGTTGCATGCAGATCCAACAAAAATATAGCCAACTGATAAGCCATAAAGTCCAAATCATCACAACTCTCTCCGAAAGCTGAAACAGATATTGCCAACATTCTCAAAATAGTCAAATTAGCTAGGATTGCGAGTCCTTAAGTCCAATTCTGGACACAGGGGCAAAACAGTAATTTTGGGCCAAAACGGTGTCCGTCGTTGGACCCGCTTTGTACCAAAAAATGTGCTAGAGTCAATGGTCACTAAAGTCATCAAACTACATGTCAAAAAATTTGTTTTGATGATACGAACCCAACGGTATGTCCAATTGTGGATTCCGGTAGGCCGTGCATAAAATCGCCCGTTGAATCGGATCGTGGGGCCCGCGAAACGGCAATCCGATCAACTATCTCAGAATTGAACCAAACTTGGCATACAGGACCAAAAAATGATACGTCCTGATGGCACAAGTTTCGTCTCGATCTGACAAACATGCACAAGGTAATTGGGAAATTTGTACAGAGGTCGATACTGTGAATTTTGACGGATACGCATCAAATTTGTCGTACACATGCGACCAATTTGAATTCCGTCAAAGCCCACACGTCCACGAAACCATTACGCACCTTTTGATACTTTCGGTTCGCAACCAAGTCGCCCGGATTGGCGGAACGCACGTCGTATCTATGAATTTCTAGTTTTTGAAAAATAGTTTTATCGTCAACTTCATCAACGATTTAATTCATGCACACATATCGAAAAATAGAACTACAAGTTGCATTTTGATCTTGGTTATGTTAAATTTAATTGTGTTCAATTAGTTTATGAAAACTATTAAAGCATAGATCAAAATCTGGCTTCCAAGTTGGGTCCTGGGCTGTCACTAATGCTCTGTTTTCCACAAGTTTTCTCGAGAATTTTGGCTCGATCTCTCGAGAGAACCCTGGGGTTTTACCCAAAACTATTTGGGGAGGGTTTGAAGGGGTTCATTTAGGCTCTCTAACGCAATTTACAGAATTGAAAATAATCAACTATGCAGGGAGAAAAGTGTGAATGAAGTTGATACCTTGCTCGCGCAGATACTGCCGCTGCTGTGCTCCGTTTTACGCGCGATGCGCGCGCGACGGCCGGCGATGGGCGGCACCCTGTGCGTACAGAGGTTGCCCAATGTTGGGGTAGTCTCTAGGGTGGATCACGAACCCAGGGGATCGAGATTTGGTTAGGGTTTTTCGTCGAGGAAACCCCTCGGTTGTTCTCATTATATATATATATATATATATATATATATATATATATATATATATATATATATATATATATATATACACAAAGGCTTACAGCCTGGGGGTCGGGCTATTCAATGTTGGTGTGGGGGTGTGGTTTAGCAGTTGGTTGGTTCGGGCTGGCTTGCTGGGCATGGCCCGACTGGGCTGGGCTGAGATTTCGTTTTTGTTTTCCTTTTTCTCTTTTACTACTTATATATAATATATATATATATATATATATATATATATATATATATATATATATATATATATATATACATACACACACCTATATATTTATATATTTATATATCCATACAAATACACACATTTATATAGTATATTTATATATACATACAAATACACACATTAATATAATATATTTATATATACATAAAAATATACACATTTATATAATATATTTATATATACATACAAATACACGCATATATATATTTTTATACATATATACAATTATTTATATATATACATATACATATATACGAATATTTATATATATACACATACATATATTATATATATACATATATATATATATATATATATATATATATTCACACATATATAACCAATAATAATAAAATAGTATTATTTAATAATAACCTCAATAATATTGATAATAAAATAATAATAATAATACTAGTAATAACAAAATTCAATAAACCAGTAATGGTGTATATACCATTACGTACAGTCTAATGACCCAAAAATGTACAATGACCCACTTTATACAAATATCATTGAATATCAAATAATGATATTTATAACATCTAATTAACGAATATTTAGAAAATATTCGTTAGATCATTAAAACGAAATACAACACAATCATGCCAAAATACACCAACACGAATGTCGCTGGACATACCGCATGACTACATGGGTTGAGCTTGTTTTGGGTCCAATCTGGACTAGTTCGGTACAACCGGGTTCCCTAAAACTCAATAATATAATTAATAAATAAATAAATCTTCGGTAAGGGTTAAGTCGCAACTTGGCCTGGTTTTTCTAGTTAGGACATCACTATGGCTCGGCCTTCCCTACCAGGGCTAATACACTAGTCATGGCTCGCCACTGTACTATCCGTACCATAATTTCTAGTCGTCTTGTACTTCAAAACTCCACCATGGCTAAACCCATCTACCGTAATAATTAACTAAATAATTATTTATAAAAATATAAAAATCTCCATTTAAATCAAATAATTAAAAAAAAATATTTCAAAATTTTCCAGGAAGGGAGACTACAGGTGAGTGGGTAATAAGATTCTATTATCTCAATTGTTATTGAAGTTAAATGAGGCATGCAACAGTTAAAGTGATCTTTCTAGCCATCTTAGTCAATTTCACAAAGCATTCGATAGAGCAAAACAAAGTAAATATATTGGTTCTTACCTACAATAAAGTCTTATTTCCTGTAACAAACTTAACATGTTCATGTAAATCAGATTCATTAGCTCAACAGTTTATATACATGAGGGTTATTGGCACCACAAGTCATCATGGACTATTGCTTGGTTTAGACGGTGATCAAGCCCCCCTGAAAGTTCCCCATGCTAGTATTCCAGGATAGTTATCATGGTTCCTCCTAGGCTGAATTGGTCTCGTGGCCCCCAACATTCGTTCGAGGAATTAAAACCTTATGCACAAGTTGTCCATTACTATGCTAGACTAAGAAATTTAGTTATTCAAGCATACTCTACGAGATTATATAAAACTTAACATTCTTAGTGGGTTCTACTTATCATTCGAGCAATTGATAGCCATATTTCATATTCAGTAGCAACATTTATCCATTGATTCAATCTCTATGTCACATAGTTCTATAGCAAGCATATCATATGTAAACATGCCACATTCTCACGACTGTTCTATAACTAGCATAACATAAGTAAAGATGCAACATTATCACGATTTATAATTCTATGAGCATAAGCATGTAACATTTTGTTTTTATTCCTTATCTACCATTTTCATATGATCTCTATCATTGGTTGATTAGAGAGCAAGATGTTCAAGAAGAGAAAGTCCAAGCCAGTCACTTAGTTGGTGAATTGCGAAGAGAAAGAGGTCAACTATACTACGCTATGCCTTTTCGATCACCTGCAATCGCACCAACAAAGAAATTAATACTCTTTCTCTTTCTTCCAGAATTCGATATGATTGTGAATTTCGAAGAATGCAAGCGATGAAATTCATCAAAAATATTCACGAAAACGTATTCATAAACAAACGCGAAAGAGAAAAGCGGCAACAAAAATGGCAATAAAAATCAAGCAACGGAAATGTCCTCGTGACTCTGCCACAGAGTCCTTCCTCGAGACATAATCTGTTGAATATGGAACTTGATTCTGAAGAAACTAATCCATTATGAGGAAAGAATCTTGATTCAATATGTCCCGATCAATCAATACCGATAGTGTTTCTTAATCATTCTCCCCGCGAAAGCGTATTGAGCATCGAAAAAATGCTGGGTCCCGCCTTCTTGTATTCGAATATTAATGGAGTAAAGGGAACGTGCTGATCCATCCACCGTTACACGTTACCGAAATCAAACTTGTAAATATAATTTTAATTACACACTCATCGAAAATTGTTATAAGGATTCTCTTACACATAAACAAAATTTTTTGATGTACTTTGTTTAATTATCATTCAAATTGGAGTTGTCAAAAACTTGTATACGTGAAGGTAGTAAAATCAAACATAGATATTGACATGAATTGTACACTTGCACATTGAAGTAAAATTAAATCAGAATAAGGTAAATTCAAGGGCACCTTTAATATCGCTACGACCCTTAATAGGAAGAGCTATTTTTCCAAGTTCTTCTACTAGGCCTTGTATAGTCTTGCCAATCCTTTTATTGATGTTAATAGGATTTGCACTAGATGTAACATCTAGCAAGCCTAGATTGATGATTTCACATGCAATAAAAGATGCAGTTGTTGTCCCATCACCAGCAGAATCATTGGTATTACAAACAGCCTTCCACACATATGTTGTGATGGAAACGCGGATTCCACACTTCAATATCGAGTCTTGAAATGTTATCATAGAGGAAATTTGGACCAACCTATCTGCAATAACAAACCAATCTACCACGAATGCCAAGGCTGATCAAACAACGTATATGTTCAGTGACTATATCACCAGACAAATCCAAATCTTTGCAACTCAGGTGAAATTAGAATATTAAATAGGAACAATATTTAACCCTTTATCAAAATTAAGGTTCAACTCCCTCACCAAATTCAAGTAGAAAGAAAATTATTGCAACTTGAAACACTCATCCTACCCGTAGCGATTTCCATATACGAAGACAACGACTTCCTGCACAGATTTTCTCTTCCTGTTGTCTTGGATAGTGAGCCCTAAAAGCAAAGTACCGACTTCTTTTTAACATTTTATGTAGAAAAGCATCCTAAATCTTCCAACTTGTGCTCTTAAAATTTTTCTTGTGCCTCCACCCTCAACCCATATAAATAGGATGAGAAACCTATTTCAGGTTATATTAAAAGTCCTAAAATAGTCCACCATTAAATATGGTCATCAAAAAAATCTAACAGTCCTGATTAAATCCCCAAACTTGTCTACCCCGACTGCATCAAACTCGAACAGAGTTCGATTTCTTCCCTAAAAAAGGTTCTGGAACAAAATGACGAAACTTGGGCAAAGTTATGTCTCTAACCGAACTCGGCCCGAGTTTGTTCCGTCTTGACAGAACTTCCTCGACATCTAGACAAGACTCCAACAATCACCCCTTCAGTCTGATGATAGGGTGTTGACCCCATGGTTCCTCAATTGGAATCCATGTATGTCGTTCAGTGACAAATTTCTTGCTCTCCCTTGTTACTGATCTCCGACCCTCCGAGTTGTTTTGCCTTTCATCGTCTCCAGTTTCTCGACCACCACGTCGATGCTAGCTGCCATGCTTAGCACCTCCTGCACCACTGGGATACTATTGACATCAATGACACGACTAAGACCGAAATATCTGACGATCAGCCTCATCGTAAGTCTTGGATGTCTATACTCGACCTTCGTCTTCCAATGGAATGTGCTACAATTTCAACAAGCTTCTTCACCCTTGGTTGGCCCAACCAAGAGGATGGTGTGGTTCTTTCGAGATTCAGACTCTTGAACCAGTCTATCTTCATGTCTGACACTGAAGCTCCTCTGTACACATCCATTCTTGAATAAAACACCATGTAATGTGCATGTCGTCGATGACCCAACTTTCCTTAATTATGTGAGTGAAGATGCATCTATCTTGAATTGAGTTTGCTGCACACCTTGATCTCCTACCTGGCTTTGAACTGCTAAAACAAATGTCGCTTCGTAAAGCTTTAACAAATCACCTGTCACCAAAATTAGATCCGTGGAACAACTCCCTCCTGGAGATTGACCATCTGTCGTACATGGGACTGATAGACTGACCCTCAACCTTCAACTCATCTTTACCCGGTGTCGTCTCGACGAACCGAATTATCAATATCTCGAAAACCACCCAAGTCTAGTAGTCCTGTTGAATATCCCTTGAGCCTCTATCCGATGAATGTGGCCTCTCTGCACATCTCAACAGCTTGAGCTTATATATGCCACAACATATATATATCTCTTTGAGCTACTGTTGGAAACCTTTGTAGCAATACAATTTCTGTCCCCAAATATACCACGACAGCCATCATTTGTTAGCCTTCCTATCGAAACCAAGTTGTAGCGCGACCTCGGTACATATTGCACCCCTTAAAAACAAGCTTCTCTCCAAGCTCTATTGTCAAATGCATATTATAATGCCTACAACTACAGTCGTTTACTTGTTGTCCATCTTCGCACGTCCAAACCTACTGCCATAGTATGACGTAAAAATTCTCCTATGTTGAGTGGCGTGATACGATGCCCCCATGTCTATGACCCAATTGCCGTCATAACACATGCCACAAGTCGGTTGTTACAATGATGATCTCTCTAAATGCTGTGAGATTCTCCAAATCATCCTTACTTTTAGCCTTATTAGCTTTGAGCTTCATATAGTTCCTCTTAATATGACCTATTTTACAACATTGAGAGCAACAATCCTTGTGGTCAACACTCGCGGGATCCCGAGAACTTCGCCATATCCGTACTTCTAAGGAATCAACCAGAGCAAATCCTACGATGATTCAACAAACTACTTACATCGGACCTCCTTGTTAATAAGTTGCTTTTGTCTGCCTCTATCGTAACAACTCCATCAGGTGTGGAGTTGCTCACTGAGACCACCATCGTATCTTAGCTCTTTGGTAGAGAACTCAAAAGCAGAAGAGCTTGAATCTCATCGTTAATCATCATCTTCAACGCAACCAACTGATTGATGATCTCCTGAACCTCGTACAGATGTTGTGCCATCGGGACACCCTCCGTATACTTCGAGTTGACGAATTGGCGAATAAGAAATATCTTATTGTCAATCGTCTTTTGCTCGTATATCGAATACAACTTCTCCCAAAGTACATTTACAAAACTTTCCATGGCGATATGGTGAAATACCAATTCGTGTAGCCATTGGCGGATGAATAGAACAGCCTTTCGATCCAATCGCTTGGCATTATCGACCTTCCAATGGACCATGTAAATTTTTGCACTAGAGTAGGTCCTCCATCATTGGCTTCCAAATCGCCCAGTTCTTTGGTAATCATATATTGTGTGTTCATCTATTTCGTAGACACGGTTGTACCTTTCCTCTCGCAAATCTGAGAGCTTCGATACCAATTTATTGTTGGTATCAAAATTGAATGAACGAACATCACTCTAATACCATATGATATGACCAAAATGTCGATACCGTGCTCCGAAACTGAGTCTTGAAACGTGACCATAGAAAAAATTTGGGCCAACATATATCTTCTGTGACTATGTCACCTGGACAAATCTCAATATATATAACTCTGGTAAAATTACAAGATTGAATAAGAATAATTTTGAATACTTTTATGTGGTTGCACATTCGCTCATTAATATGGATGGTGCATGCATGCGTGCGTGCTTGCGGTGTGGTTGAGTGAACTTCACACGTACATGAGATGAGTGTGCCCACATATTAGTGATCTCCATGCAAGCAAGAGAGAAATGTGTTCCGTGATTCCTGGCTTCACACGGGTGAAAGGAAGTTTGTTTTCTGGTATTGAGTTTCATGCGAGGAGGAGAAAAGTCTTCTATCTGTCGATAAGCTTCACGCGAGTGGGAAAAGTATTCCTTGCTTTGCTTCCTTTTAATGATCTGCTTCACACGGTGGGAAGATTAGTTTGCATGGTGTCACAGTCTTAAGAATTTGTCATTTTTAATGGTCTACAATCCATATTGGTTTGTTCTCATAGTATCATTCTTCGGTAACCTGTTAATCCTATTGTAATATATTTCCATTCATGTTTTCATACTTGTAGTAATCCGTTTGGATCGATGGAAGAAGCTAAAAGGCAGTCAGTGTAATTTTCTTATTCAGTAGTGAAGCTTTTTCGAATTGGACTATGATCTTCTCGTGGGTTCTCTCGTCATGATTTTTTAATGTAAAATTGTTTGTGTTTGCGTTGTGCTCTTTGTTTGTGATTATTGATAATATGTGCAGGTTGTACTTTACTTCTTTCATTGACGCTTTCTTCCGATTTGAAAAAAAAAAAATTTATTCCATTGGTTTTGTGTTCGTTCCAAATACAACTCTCTAAACTCTTAAACATATAGTATCGGACCAATTATCAATCCAAAAGACTCTCAATTAAATAAATAACTATTTCACCTCCTTGCCAAAATTTTGGGAAGAAATGTAATTTTATTCTCTACCCTTTCCTTGAAAAATTCATCTAAGAAAAAAAATACATTTAATACTCGCTAATATATATATATATATATATATATATATATATATATATATATATATATATATATATATATATATATATATATATATATATATATATTTTGTATATATATATATATATATATATATATATATATATATATATATATATATATATTTTTTGTATATATATATATATACAAGAATTTTGAAAATATTTTTTATTTGAATTAAATGGTAATTTTTTGGAATTTTATAAATATTTAATTAAATAGTTATTATGATAGAATACTTTAGTCATGGTTAGGTTTTGGAGTGCAAGATGACTAGAAATTGTGGCACGGAGTGGATAGTCGAGTGCTTTGACTAGTGTTTTAGTCATGGTAGGGAAGGCCAAGCCATAGGTGTATTCTAACTAAAAAAACTAGGCCAAGTTGCAACTTAACCCCTGTAGACGATTTAATTAATTATTAATTAGATTATTAACTTTTAGGAAATCTGGTTGTACCAAATAGTCCGGACTGGACCCGAACCGAACTCAAGCCCATGTAAGCATGTGCTACGTCCAAAGACATGATATATATATATATATATATATATATATATATATATATATATATATATATATATATATATATATTGGTAGTCCATTTTTATAATCTAGTGAGTAATTCCTAAAAAATTGAATATTAAAATATAGTTTATGCATTATTCGCTATTTTAATTTATATTTACCTTGAAAAATATGATAAATAATTTTCTTATATATCCTTGTACATTTTGGGGCTTTAGACTATATATGTATATTTGTATCAGTGCTTAGTTAATAATTACCTATATGATTTTTGACTATAAAGGTTGGTAAAATCTATATATAACCTATAAGTGTTATTGTTATTAAATGTAAATAACTATTTTGGAGATAGGAAACTAATTGCTACAAAATTATATTTTAGTATTTTGTATTAATGGGATAAATACATGGTGTATAGAAGTGTATATATATGTATATATATAATAGTTATATATATAGAATTTAGAAAAGAAAAAGGAAAATGAAGATATATATATATATATATATATATATATATATATATATATATATATATATATATATATATAAACCCATTATCTCACGATATATTAAAATTATCGCAAAATGGACAAGCCATCATCACCCGGCCTAAAGTCCAACAGCAGCGGCAACCTCATACATATCGAGAGAGAGAGAGAGAGCAAGAGAGAATCCTAAAAAAACCTAAACCCTAACCAGCGCCACCCACCCCGACACCTTGCGTGCCATCCACCGACATGGCCACCGCCGTGCGCCACCGGAGATGGCCGAAAACGCGCGCAGCAGTAGCAGCAACATTGACCGCAGCAACGTACAATTTTGGAGGCAACTTTGCCACAATATTTCATCATCCACGTTTGATCGTTTCCTGAACTGATCGCACAAGTATAAACCTAACCTATACCCCTTTCGACCCTGTAGGATAGCTTCAGAGTAAACCGATTTGAAATCAAGTTAAAATCGATGCCAAAATTGGCAAAAATCAGTTTCAAAACGAAACAGGAAACATGGTTAGGGACATGTTTTGGAAGGCCATCTCTGAACCAAATAATAAGAGTTTTCAAGAACTAATTGAAAATAGTCTTAGACAACCTATAGAGCTCTGCAACCCTTTTTATAGAAGTTGATTTCGTCGACTATGCGCCGAGAAATCGATTTCCCAAAATTAACAAAAATTAGTTTTCAAAACAGTGATTTTTAAAGAAAAATCACCGATACGACGTGCACCCTGACAAATCGGACGACATGGTCACAACCCGTGAGCATCGAAAGATGCGTACAGATGTTGCAGAGCTGTGGGATTCGATGGAACTCAGTTTCGCTATGTGTGCACGACGAAATCGAGGCATATCCGTCGAGATACCCTGTATCGGCCCTTTTTTAAATTAGTCCATAAGTTTGTGTATGTTCATCATCTCGAAACGAAACTTGCGCCAGCAGGATCGCGTCATTTTTTTGGTGATGTATGCCAAGTTTGGTCCGATTCTGAGAAGGTCGATCGGAACGCTATTTTGACGGACCCGCGACCCGATCCAATGGGCGAATTTGTGTACGACCTACCAGAATCCAACTTTGTATATACGATTGGGTTTGTCTCATCAAACCAGACCTGTAGAATTATAGTTTGATGACTTTAAAGACCTTAGGTACTAGCACGCTTATCGGTGCAAAGCATGTCCAACGGCGGACATCATTTTGATCCAAAATTATCGTTTTATCCCTGTGTCTAGAATTGGACTTATGGGTAGGCTATCCTAGTTGATTTGACTATTCAGAATACGTTGGTAATATCTGTTTCAGCTTCGGAGACTGTTGTAAGAGTTTGACTTTTGCGGCTCGTCGATTAACTGGATAGTGTTGGTTCTACGTGCTACCATCAGGCAAGTATACATTGCCTTCCTCTACAGTTTATTTACATGTTTATGCTTCTTTCTCTTTGATATATACATTATCTAGTTTCTTTGACTGATCGTTGATATGAGTTTTCCTTCATATTATGCACACTAGTTTACTAGTCATTTTCATATACCGTCATGGTTTGACATTATAGTTCATATTGGATTCGTCCTCATATGTACCTTGACTGAGTCGTATCGTGTCATAGGATGAGTAAGTCATAACCGAACTGCTATATCTTTTTTTTATAGTTGTTCAAACCTGCGAGTCCACACTAGGGGCAAGGGTTTGGTTATCCGTTGATCTCTTGTCATGTGTTCATGTTTCATTTCCAGCAGTTTATTTATGTGTAGTTGTTCTCGTATCCATGTTCATAGTCGCTTGTCATTTTTTGTCTCTCTCCTGCTTATTTCTTATGCATGATAAACTGTTAGATAGGCATATTTTATGTATCTTGCTAGTCCCCTGAGGACCTGATGATCTCTTCATGTAGTTGATTGCATGGAGTTAGTTAGCTGATCATGATGATAGTTTTTTACATCTGCAGAATCCAGGTATTTGCTAGTGACATTACTTTGTTATCCTATCGTGCTTTATATTCCTTATAATGATATATTCTGCTTGTTAGCCTAGTTTTATAGACTCATGTTATTTCTTTGGGGTATAATCGGACATATATGCTAGTGGGCTGCAGATTATGAACCATAATGTTCATTCTTATTTTATATTATTCTTGTGGATTGAGAGATAGTTTAACTTACTATATTAGACATGATACCCTATTCTGGACAACGTATATGTATTCGAGTTGGGCTGGAGTCCTCTTGATACGTAGCTGGCTTGCGCATGCACTCGCATCTCGAAAAGCGGATACGGGTCATTACATATATATATATATATATATATATATATATATATATATATATATATATATATATATATATATATATATATATATATATAATTTAATTAAGAAAATAGATGATATAAGTGGAGATGCTTAAAAATAATAAAAAAAAACCTTGCTATTTGTAACGTGCGTGTGTGTACGCATTGTGCAAGCACGTGGCGGACGGCTGAGGAGCGGTAGGGAGGGGAGTGGGTGTTGGGAACGCGGTGTGATCCAAATCAGAGTTGGCCCATGAGGTGCGATATTGAATTGAGCCCATATGCCTTAAAAGAGAATTCTTACGTAAGGCCTGAACCAATCCCAATTATCTACACCACATGATCCCACCGCCTAACCGATGTGGGACTAAATTACCAACTCCATTGTCACCCCCCATTGAGCGCTCAACCGAAAACAAGATACAACCCAACAATCTCTACCTTAGCTTATTTTCGCTAGCCGAATAACCTTAGCACCCCTGCTACCTTTTGTTCGTTTCCGTCAGCCGAATAATCTTAGCACTCATTGCTATATTTTTATTCATTCTCGTCAGCCGAGCACCCAGGAGATCTAACATATTATAATCTCGATCTATTCGACCACAAAACCAAACTGACACATTCATCCACACCACCATTGTGTGTCAACCACAACGCCTTGTTCCACCTCGGGCTCGTCAAACCCACCTTTGAAGCCAATACGTGTAGTTGCATATGCTCCGAACTTCACCTTAAGAAGAGAGCCCGTATATCCGTGTATACACATGAACGTTTAACACCATCTGTCTTGAACCAATTAAAGCCGCCCAAACCAATCCCGTAACTATGGGCTCTGATTCCACTTGTTGGGAACGCAGTATGATCCGAACCGGAGTTGGCCCATAGGGTGCGATAATGAATTGGGCCCATATGCCTTAAAAGAAAATTATCATGTAAGGCCTGAACCAATCTCAATTATCTACATCACATGATCCTACCGCATAACCGATGTTGGACTAAATTACCAACTCCATTGTCACTTTCTGTTTGAGCGCTCAACCAAAAACGAGGTACAATTCAACAGTGGGAGGGCTCAGCGGCGGAGGAGGTGGAGGCGTCGACGGCACTGCAACGTCGGAGGAGGAAGGAGCAGCAGGAAAAGCTCAAGGAGAATATAGCGGCGCAGCAGGAGGGTAGGGGAGGGAGAGGAGGGACGAGGGGAAGGAGGAGGGGGAAGGAAGGCGGCGGAGTAGGAGGGGGTTGGTGGTGGCAACGCTGCCATTCTAGACTGTGTGCGACCACCGACTGTACACCCTTGCACGTAGAGTTTTCCAAAAAAAGAAGGCAAATGTTAAAGGCCACCCAATTTTTACTAAGGGCAACCCATCTACTAAGGGCAACCTTGCCTTTGTATTTTTTTACTAAGAGCAACCTAAAGTTCACAAGTTTACTAAGGGCCACCAAGAGGACTTTGGAGGAGGACTGCAGTTGTAACGCCCCAGAACCAGAATACTGGAGAGCGGGGGCATACATAGTCAGCTACGTATAATGAAGTGGAATCCATCTCGCTATACGGTCACGGCTGTCTAGATATATGAGGGTTTAACTACAAGCCATCAGTCTCTTAAGGTCATGAACAAGCCTAGCGTCTCAATCTCAAGCAAGTAATAACAGTCACAAGATATTAGAGCATCAAATATACAATAGTAAGGCGTCATATACATTAGATACTTGGATGATCATGAAGCTAGTTATTACAAAATATGAAAAACTAGCAAGAGTTTTAGTCATACATGATCAACCCTAGAATTTGTCAATCATGTTACAGCCCGTAGGCAGACAGTAAGTAAGTACAATCGAGCTAACACGTGCTCGTCGGCTAAACGCCTAAAAAGAATATTTTTAGAATAGAGTGGGAGAGCCAAAGATAAACCCACTCGTTGCCAGGGTTCCGCCTAGTGGTCACAATCTGGCTGGAAGGTCGGTAGATCCTCTGGAGCTGCTCTGAAAACTAGCCATACAAAACCAGTTGGGTCAGATCCCAGAAAGAGCAAGTACCACAAAGGAGGCTTCACTTAAGAACTAAAACCAGCAATTAGCACAAGAATATAAATAAATAGTAAGAACTAGAAAATATAGGCAAAATCAGGGTAATATACGATATGATAACCATGAAACTATTCAAATAACCAGATTACAATCCGTAAACCAAACAAGGACCGGGGTTGTAACCCTTCATCTGAACGGCACTTGGTTATCCACCATTTATCGGCAAGATAAATATAAGAAATCAGGTCATGTAACAATTTTGCACAGGATCAAGACAAGAGTAGACGGATTAGGCTCCATCCAACAATTTACGACCAAGCAATAAGTACGGCTTTATACTTTAACTAACTAGGGTTATCACAGGCCTAGTTACTAACAAGATGCAGCGAGATTATTCTACAGCCACAAGCCCTACAGACCATCCAGGCTATCCGGACGCAATTAGGGGTTGAGTTCAGGCGGGTACATCGTCCAAGAAACGTATGTACCCTTAAGTAGCTTGAAAGGTGCACCACATGACTGTGTGCAGGAAATATGCCCTACAAGACGGCAGGCTACAGATCCCAGGTGGGGCGCCCAGATAACGGGATTACCTATAGCTGGAAAAATCTTGTCTTGACTACTGGATTATTCTAGTTTTTAGCCTTAGTCAATTTCATTAGGTACCCCTGACCGTGGTACCCAGGGGTCCCTGTCCTAGGCATGATGCAAGACAATACTGGTTCATTTGTACAAGCACAATCGTCTACGGTGTCTAGGTCATTCATTCTTGTCATGTCATGTTATGCTAGCCGTCGCAACAGTATATCAAGGTATATCATGTCAGGTTTACTTGTCAAGAGTGCGCCATGGCGGGCCACTATCATGTCATATTACTTGTCGAGAGTGCACCACTATGGGTCACTATCGTGTTGTGCCAAATAACATAGTGCAAGCATTATATCAAGAGGCCTAAGCTACACAGAGGGCCATAAGACATGAGCATAATAAAATAATTAAAATAGTAAAAAGGGGCAAGACTGGGGGAGGAGTCATGCGACTCAGAGAAATGAGTTTATGCGGCCAGGGAGTAATTGGGCTCATGCGGCCAGGAATCAGTAGGCTCATGCGGCTGAAGAAAATCGGGTTCATGCGGCTGACGGAAACCGGGTTTATGCGGCTGAAGAGGGGCATGCGCTCATGCGGCTGGGAATGAAGGAGTCCTATGCGACTGGAGGGAATGGGCCTTATGCGGCCAGATAAGACTGAGTCTCATGCGGCTCGGCCAATGCAGTTCATGCGGTCCGGTCCACGCAAGACCATGCGACTCAGTCTCATGCGGCTGAAAAAAGGAGCGACGCATGCGGCAGCGAGAAAAATCTGTTCCATGCGGCTAGAAAGTGATCTCATGCGGGTGGAGAGACTAGCTCTCATGCGGCTCGGTCCAAGCAAGGCCATGCGGCTGAAAAAGGTTCATGCGGCTAGGATATTCATGCGGCCAAGTCATACAGCAAAGACTATGCGGCCAGGAAGAGAACTTGCCGCATAAAATGTTATGCGGCTAAGTTCATAAGGCTAGGAACATGCGGCTGAGAACTGTTCTTCTTCTCTATTCTTCCGAGAAGAACCATACAAGCCATGGCTCCATAGCTCCATAAATCCTTCAACCAGAGTCCAAATCCGAACTTCTATTGGTCAAAATGGGGCAGAATAAAATTCTCTACAACATGAAACCATCAGAACTTGATAATAACCAGATTAAATAGATCAAAACCCAAGAAATCCAAAAATAAAATAAAGTTAGATATATAAGCAATGAGCCATGGAATTTAAAAGTGTTAAGTACTAAAGTATTTTAGAATGCTGTGAAGAAGAGAATGGAACAATAAAACTTGAGTTCCTCCATGAAGCAAGATGCACTTGTCTAAGCTCTCCCTCTCTCTCTCAGGTAGGTGAAGAGTAATGATGGAGAAGAAGAAAAGTAAATGAGGAGAGAGAAAGGAGTGGGTTTAATAAATGGTGAGGGTGGTGGTAGGCAGGGGTTTTTCCTTTGGTCCATGATAAACCAAAAGCAACCCAAACCGAACCAAGCCAAACCAAACAAGCCGAACCAAGTCAAGATAAACCAAGAAATGAAATGCCAAGATAACCAAGCAGGGAGACAGGTAATACGAGCCAAGATACGTACACGTATACCAAAATACGTAATACAAACCACGGTCATTACAAATCTATCTACCTTAAAAGAATTCCGTCCTTGGAATTTAAATTAAGAGGCTAGAGAAACAACGACAAGCTATACTAATCACAAACAAGTTATACTAAGCAGTTTACCATGTAATCATTCATTCAAGCAAGGAATCGAGAGTATAAGGCATAAGAAAGACATTATACCTTATGAGTCAAACAGGTCGGGATATCGCGATCGGATATCATCCTCACGCTCCCACGTTGACTCTCCCAAAGAGTGGTGACCCCAAGCAACACGGACTAATTTAATAGTCTTGTTCTTGAGTATCTTCTCTCTCTGGTCCAATATAGACACGGGCTTCTCCTCATACGAAAGGTTGGTACCAACAACCAATTTCGAATGATCTAAGATGTGACTCGGGTCCGGGATATACCGTCGCAATTACGATATATGGAACATGTCATGCACCTCACGCAATGACGACGGAAGAGCGAGACGATAGGACACATCTCCTACTCGCTCCAAGATATCGAACGGCCCTATATACATAGGACAAAGTTTTCTCCGTACGCCGAAATGATTGACGCCACGGTTAGGTAAAATCCTCAGGAATACATGGTCGCCGACAGAAAACTCCAGAGGGCACCGATGAGAATCGGTCCAATGGCGCTGGCAATCATGCACAACTCGAAGATGATCCCTGACCCTTCTGACCACCTCGACTGTCTGAGCAATCATTTCCGAACCGAGCATTTGCCTCTCCTCCACATCATCCCATGCTAGCAGGGATCTGCACTTTCTACCATACAATGCCTCGAATGGTGCCATCTGGATACTGGCTTAGAAACTATTATTGTACGAGAACTCCACCAGGTGCAGGTAATCTTCCCACAAACTATCGAAGTCGAGGGTACAAGATCTCAACATATCCTCAAGAGTCTGGATTGTGCGTTATGACTGACCATCAGTCTACGCATGATAAGCTGAGCTGAACTAGAGGCGAGTTTCCAAACTCTCCTGCAGACTACGCCAAAAGTGCGATGTAAATCTTGAATCTTTGTCCGAGGTGATACTGACCAGAACACCGTAAAGTCTGACAATCTGCCTGAGGTACATCTCTGCTAGCTGAGCCGTCGACTGACCAACTCTGAACGGGAGAAAGTGAGTCACTTTCGTGAGCCTGTCAACTATAACCCAAATAGCATCTCTACCGGTCGGGGACCTCTGTAATCCAGTCACGAAATCCATGGTTATATACTCCCATTTCCATTCTAAAATTGGCAAGGGCTGAAGAAGTCCAGCTAGCCTCTGATGTTCAGCCTTAACCTGTTGGCAAACCAAATACCGAGAGACAAACCGGGCTATCTTCTTCTTCATGTCATTCCACCAAAAGTGCTGACGGATATCACGGTACATCTTCGTACCGCCCGGATGAATGGAATACTGCGAACTGTGAGCTTCTGCCATGATATCTTGTCTAATATCTCCACTGGGTACACAAAGACGCTTCTCATGTCAAAGTGTACCGTCCTCATGGATGTATAACTCTGTTCTTCGTCCTGCCTCACATTCTGCTCTAAGCCGCTGAAGCTTAGAATATGCTGATTGTGCCATCCGGATCCTCTCGACTATAGTGGACTGAACTTGCATACTGGCCATCAATACCACACTGGTAGGAAGGACAACTTCTATACCCATCTTCTGAAGATCTGCTAACAACTCTGGTTGTGCTGTTAGGAAATAAACTCCGGCTCTCCTGCTCAATGCATCTGCAACGACGTTGGCCTTTCTAGGATGATACTGCAGGTTGACGTCATAATCCACAAGCAGCTCTAGCCAGCTTCTCTGACGCATGTTAAGATCCTTCTGAGTAAAAACATACTTCAGGCTCTTATGGTCGGTAAAAATCTCCACCCTATCTCCGTACAAGTAGTGTCTCCAAAGCTTAAGTGCGAACACTACTGCTGCTAGCTCCAAGTCATGGGTTAGGTAATTCTTCTCAGGATCACAAAGTTGACGTAAGACATAAGCTATTACCTTCCCATGCTGTATCAAAATATATCCTAAATCCCTGCCTGAAGTATCACAATATACTGAGAATCCCTCGGTCCCATCTGGAAGCATGAGAATGGGTGCCGTTATCAAGCCTCGCTTCAACTTCTCAAAAAAATCCTGACATTCTGCTGTTCAAGCAAACTGCACATCCTTGCGGGTCAACTGGGTCAATGGTGCTAAAATCCGAGCAAAGTCTGAAATAAATCGCCGGTAGTAGCCGGCCAAGCCACGAAAACTGCGAGCTTCTACAACTGTACTAGGTACTGGCCATGTCTCAATGGCCACGATCTTTTGGAGATCCACTTCTACTCCTCCTCTGGTGATGATATGACCCAAGTATGAAATGTGATCGAGCCAGAACTCGCATTTACTAAACTTGGCATATAACTGGTGCTCCCTGAGAGTCTGAAGAACCACACGGAGATGCTGCTCATGCTCTGCCTCACTCTTGTTGTAGACCAGGATGTCGTCTAGGAACACAATCATAAACTGATCCAATTAGGGCATGAAAATGCGATTCATGAGGTCTATGAATACAACTGGTGCTTTGGTTGCTCCAAATGGCATAACAAGGAACTCCCAATGCCCATATCTAGATCTGAAAGCTGTCTTCGGGATGTCCTGCTCTCTGACTCTGATCTGATAGTATATTGACCGCAAATCAATCTTCGAGAATACTACTGCCCCCTTGAGTTGATCAAACAAGTCATCTATCATCGGGAGAGGGTATCTGTTCTTGATTGTCACTGAGTTTAAGGTACGATAATCTACATATAACCTGGACGTACCATCCTTCTTTTTCACAAGAAGCATTGGGGCTCCCCAAGGCGATCCACTTGCACGAATGAATCCCTTGGTCCTGAGTTCTTTAATCATCTTGTATAATATCTCTAACTCTGACGGTGCCATCCTGTAGACTATCTCCGACACTGGGGCTGTCCCTGGAATCAAGTCGATAGTAAACTCGATCTCTCGTTCGGGCGACATACCTGGAAGCTCTTCTGGGAAAACATCTGGAAACTCCTCGACTATCCGGGGTAACTGCACTGCTGCTACTGCCATCCGCAATACTGGAGGAGAAGGTTTAACTTCGCCTCGGGAAAAGAAAAACTCTGGCTCGCCGGGAATACTAAAAACAACCCTGCCAATATGGCAGTCTATTCTAGTATACTGATTTCTTAACCAATCTATCCCTGAGACCGCATCATAATCGGCCATCGAGAACTCTATCAATCTAGCAGAAAATTTTCTAACGCTAACTACGATTCGACACGAGGAAACACTCTATCTACTCCCACAAGTCCGTACCAGTAAGTATATTGAGCCTTACTGATAATGACTCGGGCTCTAGCCCTATCCGTGTCGCGAATCGTACAGACATAAATGAATACGATGCACCAGAATTAAATAATACTGAAGCTGGAAAGGTGTTGACGAGAATAGTACCTGCCACTACCGCACCTGGTGCCAATCCCTCTTCTACGGTCATTGCCATCGCCTAACCATGTCCTCTGGCTGTGGGTCCCCTCTGCTGGAAACCTCTCTGCCTATTCTGGATCTAGGCTTGGACTTGTGCATACTGCTGGAGGTTCTGCTGCTGAAATACTTGGGTCTGAGGCGGCAAGGGCCTCGGCAACGGGTACTGCTGCTGCTGCTGGACTGGTACTGGGGCTGGTCCCCTCACCGAAGAACTAAAAAAGTTGGACGATGATGAACTACCCCTATTCGGGCAGTTCCCAACCCTGTGGTACGGTGCTCCACAAGCCAGGCACAATCCCTGCACCCTGCGGCATTCTGATACCACATGTCCTGGCTTCCCGTAATAAGTGTAACCCATTGCGGAAGTCTGCTTTCGCTTCTGCTGCTGCTGCTGAGGGTTCGTCGGGGTTGAATGCTGAATCGATGTCACTGAGGCCGCCCACCTCGGAGGTCCAATGGTCAAAGTTCTAGCTGCCGGGCCTGGTGCTGACTACTGATTCATCTGGCCGTGAGATCTCTTCCGACCTTCGGTCCTATCCACGATCCTCTGGGAGGTATACTCATGCCTCCTCGCTGCTCTTAATACTGCATCAAAAGTCTGATGCTCAAACTGCTCTCCCGCTAGCAAAATCTTAAGGTGGTGTCCTTGCTGAAACCGCTGGGCTCTATCGAACTCGGTCGCCACCAAGGTGGGAGCAAACTGACTAAGCCTAGAAAACTCGGCCGCATATCCGTAGATCGTCCTGTCCATCTGCTTCAAATTGGTGAACCTCATCTGTAGATCGTACCGAGCTACAGCATCAAAATACTTGGTCTAGAATCTCTCTCTGAATACTGCCCAGGCAGTAGGTGCCACTAATCCAACGGCCTGCGCCGTCCACCAGCTGCGGGCCAAATCCAATAACTGCAGGCGCACCACGGCCACCTTCTCGTCTTCTGGAGTCCTGGCTGCTTTTAAAATGACCTCAGTATCCTGAAGCCAAGCATTAGCAGCGATAGCATCTTCACTGCCGTCGAAGAAGGGAGGGTTCAAGCGCTTGAAACTATTGGCCGTACTGTTACCCTGATGACCTCTTCTGGTCAGAGCATCCTGTACTGCCTGGTGTGATGCATCACCTCGATGATTCTGAGAAGCTAACAATGCCCTGATGAGACCCACCAAGGTGCCATCATCAGGCTCTGCAGGCTGGACAGGCTGAACAAAGGTGCCATCACAACGCCTTGTTCCACCTCGGGCTCGTCAAACCCACCTTTGAAGCCAATACGTGCAGTTGCATATGCTCCAAACTTCACCTTAAGAAGAGAGCCCGTATATCGTTTAATACCATATGTCTTGAACCAATTAAAGTCGCCCAAACCAGTCCCGTAACTATGGGCTCTGATACAACTTGTTGGGAACGCAGTGTGATCCGAACCGGAGTTGGCCCATAGGGTTCGATATTGAATTGGGCCCATATGCCTTAAAAAAATTCTCATGTAAGGCCTGAACCAATCTCAATTATCTACATCAATTGATCCTACCGCATAACCGATGTTGGACTAAATTACCAACTCCATTGTCACTTCCAATTTGAGCGCTCAACTGAAAATGAAGTACAATCCAACAGTGGAAGGGCTCGACGACGGAGAAGGTGGAGGCGTCGACGGTACTTCAACGTCGAAGAAGGACGGAGCAGCAGGAAAAGCTCAAGAAGAATACAGCGACGCAGCAGGAGGGTGGAGGGGAGGGGGAGGAGGGACGAGGAAAAGGAGGGGGGAAGGAAGACGGCGGAGTAGGAGGGGGTTGGTGGTGGCAATGCTGCCATTCTAGACTGTGCGCGTCCACCGACTGTACACCCTTGCACGTAGAGTTTTCCAAAAAAAGAAGGCAAATGTTAAAGGCCACCCCCTTTTTACTAAGGGCAACCCATCTACTAAGGGCAACCATGCCTTTGTATTTTTTTTACTAAGAGCAACCTAAAGTTCACAAGTTTACTAAGGGCCACCAAGAGGACTTTGAAGGAGGACTGCAGTTGTAACGCCCCAGAACCAGAATACTGGAGAGCGGGGGCATACATAGCCAGCTATGTATAATAAAGTGGAATCCATCTCACTATACGGTCACGGCTTTCTAGATATATGAGGGTTTAACTACAAGCCATCAGTCTCTTAAAGTAATGAACAAACCTAGTGTCTCAATCTCAAGCAAGTAAGAACAGTCACAAGATATTAGAGCATCAAATATACAATAGTAAGGCGTCCCATATATTACATACTTGGATAATCATTAAGCTAGTCATTATAAAATGTGAAAAACTAACAAGAGTTTCAGTGATACATGATCAACCCTAGGATTTGCCAATCATGTTACAGCCCGTAGGCAGACAGTAAGTAAGTACAATCGAGCTAACACGTGCTCGTCGGCTAAACGCCTCAAAAGAATATTTTTACAATAGAGTGGGAGAGCCAAGATAAATCCACTCGTTGCCAGGGTTCCGTCTAGTGGTCACCATCTGGCTGGAAGGTCGGTAGATCCTCTAGAGCTGCTCCAAAATCTGGCCAAACAAAACCAGCTGGGTCAAATCCCAGAAAGAGCAAGTGCCACAAAGGAGGCTTCACTTAAGAACTAAAACCAGCAATTAGCACAAGAATATAAATAAATAGTAAGAACTGGAAAATATAGGCAAAATTAGGATGATATACGATGAGATAACCATGAAACTATTCAGATAACCAGGTTACAACCCGTAAACCAAACAAGGAACGGGGTTGTAACCCTTCATCTGAATAGCACTTGGTTATCCACCATTTATCGGCAAGATAAATATAAGAAATCAGGTCATGTAACAATTTTGCACAGGATCAAGACAAGACTAGACGGATTAGGCTCCATCCAACAATTCATGGCCAAGCAATAAGTACGGCTTGATACTTTAACTAACTAGGGTTATCACAGGCCTAGTTACTAATAAGATGTAGCGAGATTATTCCACAGCCACAAGCCCTGCAGACCATCCAGGCTATCCGGACGCAATTAGGGATTGAGTTCAGATGGGTACATCGTCCAAGAAACGTATGTACCCTTAAGTAGCTTGAAGGGTGCACCACATGACTGTGTGCTGGAAATGTGCCCTACTCGACGGCAGGCTACAGATCCCAGGTGGGGTGCCCAGATAACGGGATTACCTGTAGCTGAGAAAATCTCGTCATGACTACTGGAGTATTCTAGTTTTTAGCCTTAGTCAATTTCAGTAGGTACCCCTGACCGTGGTACCCAGGGGTCCCTGTCCTAGGCATGATGCAAGACAATACTGGTTCATTTGTACAAGCACAATCGTCCACGGTGTTCAGGTCATTCATTCTTGTCATGTCATATCATGTTATGCTAGCCATCGCAACAGCATATCAAGGTATATCATGTCAGGTTTACTTGTCAAGAGTGCACCATGGCGGGCCACTATCATGTCATGTTACTTGTCGAGAGTGCACAACTACGGGTCACTGTCATATTCATGATACATGTGCCAAATAACATAGTGCAAGCATTCTATCAAGAGGCCTAAGCTACACAGAGGACATGAGCATAATAAAATAATTAAAATAGCAAAAAGGGGCAAGACTGGGGGAGGAGTCATGCGGCTCAGAGAAATAAGTTTATACGGCGAGGGAGTAATTGGGCTCATGCGGCCAAGAATCAGCAGGCTCATACGGCTGAAGAAAATTGGGTTCATGCGACTGACGAGAGCCGGGTTTATGCGGCTGAAGAGGGGCATGCGCTCATGCGGCTGGGAATAAAGGAGTCCTATGCGGCTGGAGGGAATAGGCCTTATGCGGCCAGGTAAGACTGAGTCTCATACGGTTCTTACGATCCAGTCCACGCAAGACCATGCGGCTCAGTCTCATGCGACTGGAAATAGGAGCGGCTGTCACGACCCACTCCCGAATAATCGGACACGAGTCGGACACGCCCAGCCTTCATCGTTAGACACGATGAAGTAAGCTATACCAATCTCTAGGGAAATCTAACCAGATAAACATGAATATAAACAATCACAGCATCTAATATAACGTACCCAGAATGATCACCAAAATCCACAAATCCATAAATCAAAACTGTACTAATCATCAGGAATGAAATGTACAATATCTAGGAGTAAACTAAATAGTCTAAACCTGAAGCCTCAAGCTAAGTCTCATCCTGCTCAGCTAATATCCTGGGCTCTGGCCCATAGAGTAGAACAATATCCTGCAAGCACATGCAACATATCCTAGTCAGAAGCGGAGCTAAGTATATCCTAGGAAATGAACATGAACATCATGGTATGAATCAAGAAAACAGGAATAAATGTAAAGTACAGGAAATAAGAACAAGACATGAACTGAATAGGAATATTGAAAGTAAAACAGGGAACATGGTATGAATCCTGAACATGAAATACAACCTGAATCATAAAATACAACCTGAATCATGAAATACAACCTGAATCATGAAATACAACCTGAACATGAAATACAACCATGAATCCTGAAATACAACCTGAATCCTGACATGTGCAATAATAAAATACATCTAAATTGTGATCGGCTTGGGTAGATGCAATGAACATGAAATGGTATGGCTTTGGCCCCGCGTGCACGTGCGGGACCCAAGCTATTCACATGAGTAGTAACAGGGTTTGATCACATATCTATAGTATTTCCCCTCCCAGACACAATGAAACATGGAACATGAAACCAGACAATATCGTGAACTATCGTGTCATCAAGGAGATACAAGAAGGATATGAAGACATGAGAAATGAACAAATCAGAGGAGTATACTTGCCTTGCTCCGGGTGATCGAGAAAGGGTGGTAAAGTTGGGAATCCTCCTGTTATATGGTACAAGTTGGTTAATTTCTAAACAATCAATATTAGCTAATTCCATCTACTAACTAAGTCCAACTATAGAATATTTAGAAAGTATCCTAGTTAGTAATTGTGCTCTAGATATAGAAGGATACATATATATATATATACCTAATTATTCATAAAGTATATTAGAATATCCACAAGTGATTTAATTATTAATACTATTTATTGGTACGACATCTATATGGGTTGGCAACTACTATCCAGGCTAGGCCTTAACCTTCAGATTGTATTTGGTTTACACTACAACCAATGTAAAGCTTAAGTTCTGCCATATGGTACACATTTACATAACCACAGTAGCTTACAAAGTTAAATTTCATATTAGTCGAGGTCTAACTCCACTACTCATGCAAATATAGCTAAAGATAACCCCTTTCTCAGTTTAGTTAAGAAGTCACTCAATTCTACTACCATGATGTAGTTTAATAGAGTGTCAACTTTTCACTTAACAATTTGGCCAAACCAATCATACTGCTGTGGTTAACTTCCAACTGGAAATAGGTTCTCAAACTCTTGACATATCAACTAAAGTTTATAACATCCCTCCAAGCCCAACAGTTCACTTCTCAAATCACATCCGAGCACTATACTCTCAATCCCAGTATCAATTCTCAGTCCAGCCACCTATGTTAGGTTCACTGCTCACTAACTATTCTACCTATTTCCCTTCTGTTAATGAATAAGACTAACACAATTGGTTCGAATAACTATTCAGTTTGGGACGAAATCATTCTAGATCACTCATAGGTAGAGTTTAGCACAACCATTAAAATCTGACATGGAGTAACATAGGGTAATTTAAACAAGAGACGGTTAACTAGTCACAAAGCCTTCATTTCTGATACCTGTTCCTAAAGAATGAATGGTTTAACTCTAAAGGATAGCTGAAACTCTATCTTAAATATCAGGGCTACTGATACTTTGGAATCCAAAACCTCCCACAAAACCATACTAAATGCTAATATCTGCTCCCAACATACATGAGCATTGCAAAAACGTATTAATGTGACCACTAATACGACACGGATACCATAATATTAAACTTCTGACGCAATCCAGATTATGAACATAAACGAATCCAAGATTTACCTTAACAAATTTCCTCCTAAGAGATCGAGCTCAAAGTCATACAAGAATTTCCAGTGTCCTGCTTCAATACTGGATCAACGCAAACAATCATGATATCCCTCTGCCATCAGATGTCAAAACTATGAATCAAAGGGTTAATCGATACTCATGTGTCCAAACCTTCACTCGCCTAGGCCTTCAGACTCCGATTGCCCACTCCTAGGATCCGGATGCCCTATTCTAGTCCTCCGCATAAGTGAATCAAAATTTGAATTATCAAAGACTTGAATCAACAGGAATGGAATTTACGAATAAAATTTGAGGAGATTAGAATTCGACTCACCAGCGTTTGATCCCAGATTAGGACGATCAACCGAGAAATTTTAGGCATCTCCATTCCAATCTATACTCTCATCCGATTGATCGAATCGATCGAAGCAAGAATAGATCAGGAACTTCATAGGAAGAGTCTCGAGGTGGGATTGACTGCACTCGAATCTAGATCCTCGTATACTCAAATTCAGATCAAAAACAAAAATAACAGAAGAGTAGATCATCCTCAAGAATTTAGCAACTCAATTGATCAACGTCTCGATCATGGACTGGCGAAGCTGTGATGAAGACGTTAGAGGTAGCGATCTGCTTGCCGATATTGCTCGGGAGGAAGGATCGCTGAGAGTCTCTCGCGTGCCGTCCAGTCGTCGAGGAAGAAGGCGTTGATCGATCGAAGGCTTGGTTTCCTCGCTGCTGTCTCCAAGAGTCCATGTGCCGCCTGTCGATCGAAGGTGGAGCCTCATCGGAGAATTAGCATACGCCATAGCCGATCAAGAACATAGAGCAATTTGGGGGAAATGTAGTTGGGAAGAGGAAGAACAAGAGGGGAAGGCTCTGCTCCTCTGGAGTTTCTTGGCAGCAAATGCAAATGAGGAAAGGAAGAGCTATATAGGCCGTTAGCATTCTTGAAGCTCACGAAATTTGAGCGCCCACAATAGCTGGTTGTCCTCCTCTGATGGGGAAAAATAGGTTTAAGAAATTTCAAAATTGGTTATACAACTCATGGTCAGTAGGATTTAAGAGCATTGAGCTATTGCTCAACACAGGCTCCTTATTTGAAAGGATGGCTTATGAAAGCCCAGGAATACAAGCCCAGAAATAGTGGGTCAAAGGAAAATCAACTTAAAATTATATACTCAGTAACAGGATAATAAAATCATTAATTTTATATAAATAATAATAATAAATGCCCTTTCAAAATATTTTATTTTATTTAGGGCAAGAAGGTGGGGTTACAAATCTACCCCCTTACAAAATTTCGTCCTCGAAATTTCAAGAGATCGGTACGGTACGAGAAAGACACAAGGTTCAAAATTGAACATAGAATATATTCAGGTACGAAAATCATGACGATTTGAAATGATTTTGTAAGGTGTAAAATCAACGATCCAACAATAATATGCAAGAAGAAAATTACAAGGGTTGAGGAAAAAAAATATATGGAACTAATCAGGAGATATCAATATCAAGTCAAGGTGAAGAGTACATGGATTTGTTATTCAAGGAAAATCAATAATCGTATGAAAAAGGGATATCATCTCCATGGTACTCAAGGATATATAGGTATTTGAATCACTTTGCTTAGAATCCCTACCCCGCCAGTATATATCTGACTGCAGTGGACTTTCGGCTCCGTGACTCAAATAGCAATATGTCACCGAGCACTCTATCGACTTATCCATTTGCCAACAATATCGACGAAGCAACTCAAAAGATCAAATATGAAGACTTTTGAACAAAGTCTCAATAATATTCAAAAGCCTACGAATGTCTGAATCCACTTCAACTTAGAGTTCATGCCCCGCCAGTGCGCTGCTGGCTGCAGTATACTTCTAGTCTCTGCAATCCAGATAACGGCTGCAGCGCGCAATCGCCACACCTTAGTAGGTCATCGAATAGATGAGTTTCAACAGTCCGAGTCATGAAAATGGAGAGGTTATCAATTGATTTGGAAACTGGACTGCAAATAAATAGGGCATTGGTCTGATCGTATATAATATATAGGATTAAACAACATTCAAAATCTAAATTAATATAGCATGGGCTGTACTTTAAATAAATGTACAAACAGACATTAAAGAATCTTAGCCTAAAAGTGTAAGGAACAGATCAAATGACTGCTATTTGAACAAAACAACAAAACAAAAAATTTTGGTCCTTCTAACCTAAATTGGGACAGAACATGTAAGAGTTGCCTAACCAACATGACTGAAACATAGGGCGTAAAGCTAGAATTGAACCAGTATTATATACATATAAGAACTATTATTCAGGATGTTCCAAACCTGAACACTAGTTGTTCAAATACTAGGACAAAAGAATATGAAGGTTGAAATAGATATAGGGAATTGGATATGGACTAAAAGCAAATAGAGGCAAAACAATGTAATATGAATGCGGTCAAAATGATGAAGTGTATAGAACTGACATTCAAGTCCAATCCTCAAGGAAGATAGGGCATGGCTAAAGTGGGCTAACTATGAGTTTGCAGGACAAAATTCCCCTGGTGCTCAAGACTGATCTTCATGAGCAAGACAACATATATGGAAAATAAACTAAATGTCCAGGTAGGGTCATATGATAAAAAGGGTATGCTCAAGTCATCCTTCCTATTGTTGCCAGCTGATACTCTCTAACCCTTCTCATATCTATTCCACATACACTCCCACATTTAACTATATATACATAGGCACACACAATGTAAACTGGTACAAGGAGTTTGGACCTGCCATGGATGGATATAGGACACCTACACTACTGCTACTCAAGGACTGAACTCATATGCAGGACACTACAATATCTGATATATGATGTACATGAGTGAATGGGTGATACTCGAGTATCCTATACCAATGAAATGTCAATTGAATGGGCAGAGGACCGATCAATACATACAAAATAAACTGGCACCTATGTTTGAATGGTCTGGTCATTCATATTTTAAGATTGAATAAGATAATATAAAGATGGATACATTACATGATGCAGAACAGTCCTTCATGGCAACTGAACAAGAGTTGCAATGTCACATCTGTCCAAAAGCAAGGTCAAACACTAGTAGTCTGACAAATAGAGTTAAAGAGTATCACCCGAGTCCTTAATCCCTCTCCTCACTGGTCTGTACTAATGTGAGGCAGTGGACAGACGTAAGGAGTAGTAAGGAACATAGTATTGAATGATACTCAAGGATATGGTGAACTGAACATAGCCTATAACCAATCATATGACTGCAAATGAATAAACATGAAATGCTAAGGATCCAACACTGAACTGAACAGAGAAGAGCAGGACAGATCACAAAACAGTGAACCAACATATAGGACAGGACATAATATAAGGGTTTGAAGTGATGTAGGTCATTAATTGGACATAAAAGGGATGGTCATAACTGATACTAAGTATGTATCAGAACATGCATGCATTCACAATGGTGGGCTACACATGTGAGGTAGAAGAGATTGAGCATCAAGCCTAAAATAGGTAGGACAAAGCAAGGGTCTAATATTCTAATGAAGAAAACAAACACCAATTTGATGTGGCTAACTTTAGGTATGCATGACAGAGTGTGTATGAGTACCTAAACAAAATGGGCATATACTATCCTAAGTGTCAGGGCAGGACATATGCTTAATGGAACTGGACATGAATTCAAATGGAAGGCCAATTGCTGAGTGAAAGGGATGGGTCCAGGACTGACCCTATAGTCTTTTAAACCTGGCTCTACCTCTGAGGGAGATATGTGTTGGCCCAATGATTACATTGTGTTTTTGAATATGGCTAATCAGTTAAATTTAACATAATGATGTCACTAATATTCATATACTCACTATCATGTTGCTACTTAAACTTAGCTTTGTCCTAATTGTCCTATATTATATTGCTATGCTTGTATCGTACTGCAATATATTTTGTTGGCCTAACATGATATCATGTTGTTACTTATACTTAGCAATGTCCTAATTGTCCCATATTATATTGCTATGCTTGTATCGTACTGCAACATATTCTGCTGGCCTAACATGTATTTGTAGACATGCAGTAAGCATGATCAAACATGATCAAACAGGACATAGGCAATGAAGAATTAATGATGGAGCAAAGACGGCGTCATACAAAGAGATTTCTTCGAACCGCCTAGCGACCTATCCGGGGCCTCGCATCGGGGGTTCCGCTGCCCGGTCAGCGGACAGGGGTCGAGGGGGCAGCGCCCCCCGTCGGGGGTTCGGGGGCGAAGCCCCCGAAAGGTATTCAGATTTCCAGATCTGTTTATCTTCGGACGACTGCTGTCAAGGAAAAAGACGTCTTCAGGACTGCTCAAATATCAGAAGAAAGGCTTCATCAAAAGGGCTCTTGGTTTTCCAAATTGTTCTAAGTCTGTAATCTTCTATTTATTGAGTCTAGGAGAATATGTACGTTGAGTCGCACTGAGTCATCTCAACCCCTAGACATATCTCTCCAAGCTCTACCATTCAAACAGACCAATTCCTGAACCAAGCCCAAGCTCCACAAAGTCCAAAAGCCCAATGGACCAATTCTGTCTGCTGGAGACAGAGTTCGGGCCGAACTCTGCCTCCACACAGAGTTCGGGCCGAACTCTGTCCCCTGATTTCCAGCACCCTGATTTTTAGGGCCTGCTTGCTACCAGCTGTCCAACGGCCAAAAATTTGAATTATCCATACCGAATTCTGGCCGAATTCTGCTTGTCCCGAACCCTATAAATAGGCCTTGGTTTCTCTCATTTGAAACCATCCACTCTTCTATTCTTCTTCTCTTACATAGCCTATATAGTCAAGAGCCTTACTCTTTCAATCTACTAGCCACAAAACTTCCTAAGCCCCAAGGTGCTCAAGTGCGATTCAGCTAGAAGTTTTTGTGCAAGAGTTGAAAAGAAAAGTCACTTGGACAATTCCAAGTCGCTTGGAAAAATCCAAGCAAATCGCCACTGCGATCCTCTGTAAGAAGTTGACGTGCTCTTCTGAAGAAAAGGCACGGGTTGTAAACTACTATTTCACAAATAGTGGATTTGAATCCTGAGCTAGAGTTCTCAGGCCTGGACTAGTCCTCCACGAGGGAAACCAGGTTAAAACTGCTGTGTTTGCGTATGCTCTTCTGATCTTTATTTACTTCCGCATTTCTCTCTGATTTATTTACTATTTTGATAGTTATTTTATGGAGGTGATATAGAGTTAATTTTTTATTTGGTGATTATTGACACAAACTCTATTCACCCCCCCTCTAGAGTTGCCTACACTTGTGTTTTCAATATGGATCCTGACTCCATGAAAAAAATGAACTGGATATGAGATGTATATGAACTAAATGCAATGCAGTGATGAATTGTACTGACTAAAGGACAGAGCATTATGGATATTCCCTTAGGAACTGAACCAAAGTGAAATAGGCATGATGCAATGATCTATATGTATGTAGATAAATGTTCAAAGTATCAAAGAATAACATGATAAGACAGATATGTAGATAAGAGAGTATGGGTACTGATACTCAGATGGAAAGAGGACAGATAGGTAAGCTCCATTAATGCCATGTTCACAGAGTAGATGGCAGGTCAATTCGAATGGTTTGCTACTACTAATACAGGACAGCACACCATGAGTTCAAGTCACAAGAAACCAGATCAACAAGGGTCTGAGCTAATGTTTAGTATCTGAACATTAGATAACTTGGTAGATTAATTGAATACATGGCTGCACATATATATGGTGTAGCCCCACCTCAAGCCTATTTTCATTCCTCTTCTCAATAAAGAAGTAACCAAGGTAGGACTGAAAGTAGATAGGTATAGGTGCATTCTAGGATGCAGAACATTGCAAGGAAAGATATTAAGACTAAGAAGCAATCAAGGATTGATTAGGTACTAAGAAGCAACAAGGAATCCAATCAAATGGTAGTGAGTACAAAGGCAACCAGGGAGATTTAAAATCTCGAACAGAATCAAAGTCCTGAATACACCAAATTCCAACAAACCCTGATTATAGAATTGAATCATGAGTAGAAGACAAAATTATGATTTGTAACAAGTTCTGATCAGGAAACAAAATTCTGAGTAGAAACTAGAAAAGAAAACAAGGTTACGAGGAGTGAATGGAGGAGTATCAATCAACGAATAGGAACAAGGTTCTGAACGTGAATACAAAGCAAATCAAAATAGTCGAAGCACAGTCATGAATAGAGAACAATTCTTAAAACGGAAACAAAGTCACGAATGGAAAGCAAAATCTCATACAGAGAATGAGTCAAATCTCAACTAGAAAATAAAATCTTCAAAATCTTCAAAGCAACCTCAACAATGTCCTGAATAGGACGAAGCTTAAACAAGGTTTCAAATGAGGAACAGGGTTTCGAAATAAAATTGCAAGCAGGAACGAAATCTCAAATAACATGAAGTTTGATGAGGGAACAAAATTTTCAAATAGGAGCTAACGCTAGGAAGCAAAATCATGAAATATGCAAACAATATCGATAGTAAATTTCAAACAATCATTGAATCGTGGATCTGAACAAGTTTACCAAATAGGAAACAATATCTCGAAATAAGTTTCGATTATTAATCAGGATTTCAAACAAGAAAATGAGAAGTTTCAAGAAATAATCTAGGTGCTAAGAGGTATTTTAAGGAGAGACTGGTTGATGAATCACGATCTATGGTTTTCTCCAACCATGCAAAAGAAGCCTTCTGTCTTCAATCCGTCTTCAGTATTTCCTCCGGGACTGGAATCACTTCAATCTTCTTCACTGTCCTGACGTAGTCTGGTTCCTACGGTAGTGCTCTATGTGATCACTGAAACTAGAGAGGCGGGTCCTTCTTCTGTAGTCTTGGTGCTTCTCGTGCTCGTCCTGGACAGTGTGATCAACGATCTCCAGGCAATCCTTGACTTGGTGGACAGACGATCTGGAGAATAAACATAGCCTCCGTCTTTTGTGGCACTCTTTGTGGGATGTCCTGGGCGACGGCAAAAATTGCAATTGATCGTCATCTGAATTTGAGTCTGGATCTCCCGCTGGGCTGAAATGCAGAGTCTCTGATAGAAATATACGTCTGCTGGTGCTGGATGTTGAGACATGCTCTTGATGATACGACTGGTGGTGTGACCGAAGAAGCGTTGACTGAGTGTTGCGGCGCTTTGCGGGTCCAGGGTAGTTGTTGTCTTCGCCAGAAGTCTTCATGTCTCTCTTGTGCTTCAGCTTTCCGTCTCGTTCCATTGTCTGTGATATATTCTGGATCTCCTGGCTAGTGGTTCCAATCTTCAGTGAAGTCACTTCCTCAGGATTTGTATGCTCTTCAGTGGCAGCTCCAGGTTCTCGATCTACTCCTCATTGCAAGATATGCGCTCGGTGTCGGGAAAATCCAAGGTCTGAGAGTCTGGAAGTCAGAAGTCCTCTCTAACTCGGAAAATGCATTTGCAAATCTGGATTGGAAAAGGATGGCCTGCTGGTGTCAAGGAACTCTTGAAACGTCTCCGTCAACTACGTACTACCCATGGGGATAGTAGAGTGATAGAAGGTAGTGGGCGCTCGAAACCCTCAAGTGTAGGTGGATCGACTGTTCCGGTGTCGCGTGCTTCTGAACTATCTGAAAAATAGAAAACTGTTAAAATAACCTAGATCTAAAAATAACAAGTGTTTATAGAATATCAATATACCTGATATACCTGATATACCATTATTTCCCGATTTTCCTATGTTGTGATCAAGTTTCCCTAGTGTAAATCAAGTACCCCAATAGTACGCTAAGACCTAGGTACCATTAGGATAGACCTGCATGGGCCACCACTAAAAATATGTCACGACCCGCTCCCGAATAATCGGACACGAGTCGGACACGCCCAGCCTTCATCGTTAGACACGATGAAGTAAGCTGTACCAATCTCTAGGGAAATCTAACCAGATAAACATGAATATAAACAATCACAGCATCTAATATAACGTACCCAGAATGATCACCAAAATCCACAAATCCATAAATCAAAACTGTACTAATCATCAGGAATAAAATGTACAATATCTAGGAGTAAACTAAATAGTCTAAACCTGAAGCCTCAAGCTAAGTCTCATCCTGCTCAGCTAATATCCTGGGCTCTGGCCCATAGAGTAGAACAATATCCTGCAAGCACATGCAACATATCCTAGTCAGGAGCGGAGCTAAGTATATCCAAGGAAATGAACATGAACGTCATGGTATGAATCAAGAAAACAGGAATAAATGTAAAGTACAGGAAATGAGAACAAGACATGAACTGAATAGGAATACTGAAAGTAAAACAGGGAACATGGTATGAATCCTGAACATGAAATACAACCTGAATCATAAAATACAACCTGAATCATGAAATACAACCTGAACATGAAATACAACCATGAATCCTGAAATACAACATGAATCCTGACATGTGCAATAATGAAATACATCTAGATTGTGATCGGCTTGGGTAGATGCAATGAACATGAAATGGTACGACTTTGGCCCCGCGTGCACGTGCGGGACCCAAGCTATTCACATGAGTAGTAACAGGATTTGATCACATATCTATAGTATTTCCCCTCCCAGACACAATGAAACATGGAACATGAAACCAGACAATATCGTGAACTATCGTGTCATCAAGGAGATACAAGAAGGATATGAAGACATGAGAAATGAACAAATCAGAGGAGTATACTTGCCTTACTCCAGGTGATCGAGAAAGGGTGGTAAAGTTGGGAATCCTCCTGTTATATGGTACAAGTTGGTTAATTTCTAAACAATCAATATTAGCTACTTCCATCTACTAACTAAGTCCAACTATAGAATATTTAAAAAGTATCCTAGTTAGTAATTGTGCTCTAGACATAGAAGGATACATATATATACCTAATTATTCATAAAGTATATTAGAATATCCACAAGTGATTTAATTATAGATACTATTTATTGGTACGACATCTATATGGGTTGGCAACTACTATCCAGGCTAGGCCTTAACCTTCAGATTGTATTTGGTTTACACTACAACCAATGTAAAGCTTAAGTTCTGCCATATGGTACACATTTACATAACCACAGTAGCTTACAAAGTTAAATTTCATATTAGTCGAGGTCTAACTCCACTACTCATGCAAATATAGCTAAAGATAACCCCTTTCTCAGTTTCGTTAAGAAGTCACTCAATTCTACTACCATGATGTAGTTTAATAGAGTGTCAACTTTTCACTTAACAGATTGGCCAAACCAATCATACTGCTGTGGTTAACTTCCAACTGGAAATAGGTTCTCAAACTCTTGACATATCAACTAACGTTTATAACATCCCTCCAAGCCCAACAGTTCACTTCTCAAATCACATCAGAGCACTGTACTCTCAATCCCAGCATCAATTCTCAGTCCAGCCACCTATGTTAGGTTCACTGCTCACTAACCATTCTACCTATTTCCCTTCTTTTAATGAATAAGACTAACACAACTGGTTCAAAAAACTATTCAGTTTGGGACGAAATCATTCTAGATCACTCATAGGTAGAGTTTAGCACAACCATTAAAATCTGACATGGAGTAACATAGGGTAATTTAAACAAGAGACTGTTAACTAGTCACAGAGCCTTCATTTCTGATACCTGTTCCTAAAGAATGAATGGTTTAACTCTAAAGGATAGCTGAAACTCTATCTTAAATATCAGGGCTACTGATACTTTGGAATCCAAAACCTCCCACAAAACCATACTAAATGCTAATATCTGCTCCCAACATACATGAGCATTGCAAAAACGTATTAATGTGACCACTAATACGACACGGATACCATAATATTAAACTTCTGACGCAATCCAGATTATGAACATAAACGAATCCAAGATTTACCTTAACAAATTTCCTCCTAAGAGATCGAGCTCAAAGTCATACAAGAATTTCCAGTGTCCTGCTTCAATACTGTATCAACGCAAACAATCATGATATCCCTCTGCCATCAGATGTCAAAACTATGAATCAAAGGGTTAATCGATACTCATGTGTCCAAACCTTCACTCGCCTAGGCCTTCAGACTCCGATTGCCCACTCCTAGGATCCTGATGCCCTGTTCTAGTCCTCCGCATAAGTGAATCAAAATTTGAATTATCAAAGACTTGAATCAACAGGAATGGAATTTACGAATCAAATTTGTGGAGATTAGAATTCGACTCACCAGCGTTTGATCCCAGATTAGGACGATCAACCGAGAAATTTTAGGCATCTCCATTCCGATCTATACTCTCATCCGATTGATCGAATCGATCGAAGCAAGAATAGATCAGGAACTTCATAGGAAGAGTCTCGAGGTGGGATTGACTGCACTCGAATCTAGATCCTCGCATACTCAAATTCAGATCAAAAACAAAAATAACAGAAGAGTAGATCATCTCCTCAAGAATTTAGCAACTCACTTGATCAATGTCTCGATCATGGACTGGCGAAGCTGTGATGAAGACGTCAAAGGTAGCGATCTGCTTGCCGACATTGCTCGGGAGGAAGGATCGCTGAGAGTCTCTCGCGTGTCGTCCAGTCGTCGAGGAAGAAGGCGTTGATCGGTCGAAGGCTTGGTTTCCTCGCTGCTATCTCCAAGAGTCCATGTGCCGCCCGTCGATCGAAGGTGGAGCCTCGTCGGAGAATTAGCATACGCCATGGCTGATCAAGAACATAGAGCAATTTGGGGGAAATGTAGTTGGGAAGAGGAAGAACAAGAGGGGAAGGCTCTGCTCCTCTGGAGTTTCTTGGCAGCAAATGCAAATGAGGAAAGAAAGAGCTATATAGGTCGTTAGCATTCTTGAAGCTCACGAAATTTGAGCACCCACAATAGCTGGTTGTCCTCCTCTGATGGGGAAAAATAGGTTTAAGAAATTTCAAAATTGGTTATACAACTCATGGTCAGTAGGATTTAAGAGCATTGAGCTATTGCTCAACACAGGCTCCTTATTTGAAAGGATGGCTTATGAAAGCCCAGGAATACAAGCCCAGAAATAGTGGGTCAAAGGAAAATCAACTTAAAATTATATACTCAGTACCAGGATAATAAAATCATTAATTTTATGTAAATAATAATAATAAATGCCCTTTCAAAATATTTTATTTTATTTAGGGCAAGAAGGTGGGGTTACAGCGGCGCATGCGGCAGCGAGAAAAATTGGTTCCATGCGGCTGGGAAGTGATCTCATGCGGCTGGAGGGACTAGCTCTCATGCGGCTCGGTCCAAGCAAGGCCATGCGGCTGAAAAATGTTCATGCGACTTGGATATTCATGCGGCCAAGTCATGCAGCAAAGACTATACGGCCAGGAAGAGAACTTGCCGCATAAAATGTTATACGGCTAAGTTCATACGGCTAGGAACATGCAACTGAGAACTGTTCTTCTTCTCCATTCTTCTGAGAAGAAGAACCATACAAGCCATGGCTCCCTAGCTCCACAAATCCTTCAACCAGAGTCCAAATCCGAACTTCCATAGGTCAAAATAGGGCAGAATAAAATTCTCTACAACATGAAACCATCATAACTTGATAATAACCAGATTAAATAGATCAAAACCCAAGAAATCCAAAAATAAAATAAACTTAGATCTATAAGCAATGAGCCATGGAATTTAAAAGTGCTAAGTACTAAAGTATTTTAGAATGCTGTGAAGAAGAGAATGGAACAATAAAACTTGAGTTCCTCCATGAAACAAGATGCACTTACCTAAGCTCTCCCTCTCTCTCTATCAGGTAGGTGAAGAGTAATGGTAGAGAAGAAGAAAAGTAAATGAGGAGAGAGAAAGGAGTGGGGTTAATAAATAGTGAGGGTGGTGGTAGGTAGGGGTTTTCTTTTTGGTCCATGATGAACCAAAAGCAACCCAAATTGAACCAAGCCAAACCAAACAAGCCGAACCAACCCAAGATAAACCAAAAAATGAAATGCTAAGATAACCAAGCAGGGAGACAGGCAATGCGAGCCAAGATACGTACACGTATACCAAAATATGTAATATGAACCAAGGTCATTACAGCAGTCCTTGTACTGGTCGATGCCGAAGGCGCGTGGCGAGCTGGTCGATGCCGAAGGTGCGGGCGACGGAGAGCGTATCGAGTGCGAGATCCACCGTAGATGTGCACTGGGTGTGCCAGCACCCCGCTCGCCGCAGTTGGGCCTCGGCTCGTGCGAGACCTGGCCGCTGTACAGGAATTGTAGCACCAGCAAGAAGACCTCGTAGCTGACGGAGCTCACCGAGATGACCCCCCTCCTTCCTGGCTGGCGCCTCTAGGCGAAGAAGCAGAGCTGGACGGGGAACGGGGACTGAGCAGCTGGAGAAGGGGGTCTGGGCTTCCGTCCGCGCCTTCGGCATCGACCAGCTCGCCACCCTCCCCCCGCCGCAGCCCCCCCTCCCCTCCGCCTCCCTCCACCCGCCACAGCCCCAGCTCTGCCTTCCTCCCACCGTCGAAGCCCCCCTAGCTCCCCTCTCTTGCTGGTGAGACCCCCTTTCGCTTGTTCAACAAAAAGAAGAAAGAAGAGCAACCGTGGATCGTTCGTGGGAAAGGCGGACTGCAGGCCTTACCTGTAGTCCTGTCTTCACTTTGGACTGCAGGCAAGCCCTGCAGTCACTGTAGGTAAAAAAAAGAAAAGATTGTCAATCGAGGACTGCAGGCAAGCCCTGCAGTACTCGATTGACAGGAGCGGGGTGGCCCTTAGTATTTTCAAAATGGCAAATTTATAAAAAAATTAAAAGTTTTAAGTTGGTGACCCTCAGTAAAATGGGGTTGGCCTTTAACTAGGACAGTGCACAATTTAGTAAAACCGATCAAATCGAACCAAACCAAACCGAACCGACCGATTTTTAACCGAACCGATGGTTCGATCGGTTTGGTTCGGCTGCAATTTTTCTAAAACCGACGGTTCAGTTCGGTTCTCGGTTTGGGTTGTCCAAAAATCATTGTAAATCGAACCGACTAAACTCAATACTGATGTTAAATAAATTAGGGCGGTTTGGGTTCCCCAACAGGCCCAACACCCATGAGTCCATGACCCGGCTAGGTTTTTCTTTCCCAACAGCAGCCAGCAGCTGCAAATAATTTTCCTTCTCTCTCTCATTTCATTTGGGCAGCCCTAATTTTTCAACCCTCTCCATTTTTTCCACTCCTCTCTTGGGCGGCTACTATTTTTTCACCCAATCTCCCTCTCCGGCGGCCGGCTCCGACTCTCCCTCTCCGGTGGATCTTTAATTGGTAAGTGTTTACTGTGTTAGGGTTAGGGTCAGGGTTTATTTTTGGATCTATACAGAAATTGGACACTATATCTGATTATCTATAGATTATGGTTAGTGTTAGGGTTTATTTTTTCTTCTGTAAACACAGATCTATTATTTATAGATGTAGACTAAGATGATGTTAGGGTTAGGGTTTATTTTTGGATCAAATTTCGGTTAAAGTCATTTTCTATTTCTCTTTTGAGGATTAGCCTCTAATTTTCAGTACTTAGAGAGTTCATTTGCTATGAATTGGAATTATTATAGGTGACCAGAATTACTGGAAGGTTGGATTTTATATAACTCATAGAAAAAAAAAATATCCTGGATTTTTTTCTCATGTATGCATCGGATGATGATCTATAAATTTCCTGGATTTTTTACTGGAAGGTTGGATTTTTTTTCGTGCATGCATCAGTAGATCTTATGTCAGTTTTTTGCTTGTACTTAAATTTATTCTGTAGATCTTATGGAATAGGCAAGTATCTGTATATCAGTTGATTCAGTTTACATGAAAATTAGAAGAATTCTATAACTAACATATTTGTAATTTTACATACTGATATCAATATGGAATTATGGATTATAGAACAGGGCAAGTTTATTTTCTGTTCAAGTCAAAGTTGCCGGTCATTGTGGATGGCTTCGTCGTCATCATCCTTCTCTGTAAGATAAACCTATCTTCGTTTTTTTTTTCAATTTTTCTCTTTGTGTGTGTTTTAGTTGAAATTAGAAAGAAAAAAATTTGTTGTGCAGCTAGCATCAACTCCTGTTTGCAATGCAAGTGCAAGTGAAACTAATCTGATATCAAGTTCAAGTCCAATAGATGAGTCTCTGGGTGTTGCATCTAATGAAGGTGAGGTTCCTAATATTCCATCTTCATCTTGTAGTCTTGGTAATGGCAAGAATAAAAGGAAACCTACAAGGCCCCCTGCAGCAGTTTGGGCACACTTTGAAAGAGTTGGCCTTCGAGCAAAGTGTAAATATTGTGGTAAAGATTATGCAAGTGATCCAAAAAAAATGGAACTTCCAATTTGAATACTCACATAAGTCTTCAATGTAAAAAGTTTCCTGGTCGAGAGTCAAAACAAAAATCATTATCTTTTCAACCTAAGAGAAGTGGGGAAGATGGAAGCAATAGCAAACTAATTGCTACCAGTTATGATCCAGACTATCTTCGAGAGTCAATAGCAAGGTACATTATCAAAGAGGAGTTGCCATTTCGGCATGTGGAGAGCGAGGTGTTTAGGGACTTGTGTAGAGACTTTGAACCAAGGTTTATGGTTCCATCTCGCACTACTGCCATACGAGATGTTTTGCATATGTATAAGATGGAGCGTGAAAGGTTGAAGAATATATTTGTTAGTGATCATCAAAGAGTTTGTCTCACCACAGACACGTGGACATCTATTCAAAATATGAATTATATGTGTCTCACCGCACATTATATAGATAGTGACTGGAGGTATCAAAAAAAATCATAAACTTCTGTCAAGTTCTCGACCATAAAGGTGAAACCCTTGACAAGTCAATTGAAGCATGTCTATTGGAGTGGGGGATTGAAAAGGTGTTGACTGTGACAGTTGACAATGCAAGCGCTAATGATACAGCTATCTCATTCTTGGCAAAAATAGTGAACAATTGGAAAGGTTCAATTATAAGTAGTCAATTTATCCACATGAGATGTTGTGTACATATACTAAATCTCGTTGTCACAGATGTTTTAAAAGATTATCATGATTCAATCAATAAAATTCGTGATGTGGTGAGATAGTGGAGAGGTTCCCCAGCAAGGTTGCTAAAATTCAAGGCATGTGTAGACAAGCAAAAGATAACTTCAAAGGCGCTTCTTTGTCACGATGTTCCAACCAGGTAATAACTTTTTTTTGTACTCTTCTTATGTTTTTCCCACTTTGGGGTGTCTCTGAATATATTTGGGCTCCTCTCTGATACTTTGACTATGTCTAATAGATACATCATACACTGCTGGGTTTTGAAACACTGCTAGGTTTTCTATAGTATGTTGATGTTCTGCCACATCCTGTGAGATGGGAACATTAATTTTTGCCAGAACAAACAAGGGATTTAGCTTAAATGTAGTTGCCTATTTATATGTTAGTACAATATTGAGATGGGAACACTAATTTTTGCCATTTAGGATTACAATGTGAAACCTGTGAGATGGGAACACTAATTTTTTGTAAGTTTTCGTTTGAGTTAGGATTACAATTTTGAAACCTGAAATGTAGTTGCCTATTTACATGTCAGTACAATATTGAGTTAGGCTTTAGCTGAAACTTACCATATGTAGTTGCCTATTTACATGTTAGGATTTCAATTTTGAAACCTGAAATGTAGTTGCCTATTTACCTCTGTTTTAATTTTAATAGTTAGGATTTCAATTTTGTGTCTGAGTACAATATGAAACCTGGAATGTCAGTTGCCTATTTACATGTCAGTAACTTTTTTTTTCTATTGGACTACATTCCAGTAACTGATAATCTATTTACAACCAGGTGGAATTCTACTTATTTGATGTTAGACACCGCCGAAAAGTTTCAAAAAGTATTTGAACGTTTGGAAGAGGAGGATGGCCAGTTTGTACGCGAGTTTTATAAAAGTGGGACGAAATTGACTCCTTCAGCTGATGATTGGAATTATGCTCGTGCTCTTACAAAATTTTTGAAGGTATTTTACGATGCAACTTTGAGCTTTTCTGGTTCTACATGTACCACATCCAATGAATTTCTCTGGCAATTAGTTGTGATTCATGAACAACTGAAAACTTGGACTTCAAGTAAAGACAAGTTTCTCCAGTCCATGGGTAATAATATGAAAAAAAATATGATAAATATTAGGGAAGTTATGAAAAACTGAATCCTTTTCTATTTGTTGCTATACTAATTGATCCACGTCACAAGGAAGACGGTCTTGAGTTTTGTTTTGGGGAATTATGTGGTGAAGAAATGGGTAGGGAATTGACAAATAAGGTGAAGAATTTTTTGCATGAATTGTATGATGTATACAAAATGTTTTATCCCGAAAGTGGAAGTGAAGAACATCCATATGAGGCAACTTTGGTCAACGAGGTTGATGATGATAATGTTGATGTTAGTAGGACAAGAATCAGTTCTCGCTATCTCAAGAAAAAGAAAAGAAAGGTTATTGGGGAGTACAAAACAGAAGTTGATCAGTATTTGATGGAATCTTGTGAAGCAGACAAACCTGACTTTGATATCTTTGAATATTGGAAGAAAAATTCTGATAAGTACATGATTTTATCTTATATTGCTAAAGATATTTTGGGTATACCCGTTTCGACTGTAGCTTCTGAGTCGGCTTTTAGTACTGGTGGTCGCGTCCTTGATCCATATCGGAGTTCTTTATCTCCAACTACAGTACAAGCTCTCATTTGCACTCAAAATTGGTTACACTCGAAAGCGAAAAATGATCTTCGTAGTTTAGTGGACGATATTGAAGACATTGAAGCAGGTAATAAAAACTAATAATTCATTTTTTGGTTTATTGATAGTTATTATTTTGGCTACTTGATATCTTGAAATTTTAATGGTTTGTTTCTTTTCTCTCTTATAGATGTTTTAGGTGGTGCATCAGAGAATAGTTTTGATGATAATTGATTGGTGCAAGACTTCAAGTTGCTGGATTATTGTCTATTGGTGCAAGACTTCAAGTTCAAGCTGCTGGGTTATTGCCCAATGCCTATTGCCTATTGACAGTATGTTCTAATTTTGCAATGAATCTGTAATTTTGCTTGGTTATTGTCTCTAAATGAATCTGTAATTTTGCCTCTGAATGAATTGGCATGCTGGGTTATTGTTCTAATTTTGCAAGACTTCAAGACACAAGCTGCTGGGTTATTGCCTCTGAATGAATCTGTAATTTTGCAATGTGCCATTTATTTGTATCTGAATGAATCTGTCATTTTATTTGTCTCTGAATTTTGCAAGACTTCAAGACAAGCTGCTGGAACATTGCATATTCATTATAATCAGTCATTTAATTTTCTCTGAATGGTCCATTGGATTGGAGTCATTGGACTGTGAATGAATGTTAATCTGGGACATTATTGTGAGTGTGAATGAATGTGAATATGAGACATAGCAATATTCTTATTTATCATACAATTTGTATTCATCAACTGACATTCCAGAATCCAGCCCCAGGTTTCAACTGACATGTAAAAAAACTGAGTAGACTTGGCATATTTCTTGAATTGGAGTTATTTTGTGTCTGAATTGGCCTGTTGGATAATTGGACATTGCAATATTCTTATTCATCATACAATTATCAGGTTAATTTGCATGATTGCATATCATTATCAGTTATAGTTAGTAGATTTGGCATGCTGATTGGCTGATTGCTGCTGATAATTTTGGACATAATAACCGATCAGCCGAACCAAACCAAACCGAACCAAGTCGGTCGGTTTCAAAATCGAACCGACCAGTTGATTGGTTTGGTTCGGTTGCAAATATTTTCAAACCGATTAAGTTCGGTTCGACTTCGATTGTGACAAAATAGGTCGAGCATCGACCGAAGCACACCCCTACCTTTAACATTTGCCAAAAAGAATTATATCCAGAAACACTGTTTTCTTCCTAGCTTACCTAATCCTTACGCTCTCTGATGTCACCTTACAATGTTGGAATCCTCCGCCCAATTGGAAGAAAAAAATAGACGTCCATATTGTCTTCTCCTCCAGCACTTCTCTTTCGTCTTCTTCCAGAAAGAATAATATAAAAAAAAAAAAAAAAAAATTGCACATTTAATTCCTCGTTTCCACAATATATAGTGTCTGCGCCACCGCAGTAGGCAGAGGATTCCCCCACCATCACCACCTTTTTCTCCCCCCACCATTTCCTAAGTGCCTTCCCCCACTCTATGGACCAAGCACCTCACATAGTCATCCTCCCCACTCCCGGCATGGGCCACCTCATCCCCCTCGCCGAGCTCGCCACCCGCCTCGCCCACCGCCACGGCTTCACCGCCACCTTCGTCACCTACGCCGAGTCCGCCTCCACCGCCCAGTCCGCCTACCTCGCCTCCCTCCCTCCTTCCGTCGCCTCCCTCTCCCTCCCCCCGGTCGACCTCTCCGACCTCCCCCCCGCCGCCCGCGCCGAGACCCGCATATGCGTCGCAGCCGCCCGCTCGGTCGCCGCCCTGGTGCAGCTCCTCCGCGAGCTCAAGGAGGGGCGCAACGTCGTGGCCTTCGTCGCGGACCTCTTCGGCGGGGACAGCCTCGCCGCGGGGAGAGAGGTCGGCGTGCCGGCGTACATGTTCTTCCCTTCCAACCTCCTGATGCTGTCCCTGATGCTCCACCTCCCGGCCCTCGACGCCGCCATTTCTTGCGAGCTGAGGGACCTCCCGGAGCCGCTGAAGCTGCCCGGGTGCGTGCCGGTCCCCGGGAGCGAGCTCCTCAGCCCGCTTCAGGACCGGAAAGACGACGCTTACGCATGGATGGTCAATCTAGCTCGGAAGTACAGAGAGGCCGAAGGAATCCTCGTCAACACTTTCGACGAGATCGAACCAGAGGCCGCTGAGGTTTTTAAGAAGGTACAGCCATGCAACCTGCACCAAAATTCTGAAATTACTACTCTTTAGAAAAAAAAAATTAATAATATTTTTAATATATTTAGAACGTAGCCGTGTTGTTTTCACTACAACAATACAAATATCACACTAATTATATGAGTTTAGCGTTATTTAGTTTTAGAATCTTGTATAATATTTTATATTTAACTTTATATATTATTTGGAATAATTTAGCAAATATTTTATTCCAAAATATTAAAAATAGCATATATTTTTAATTTTTTTTATCTAGCAAATATCTCCACTCATATATAAAACAAAAAAAAACAAAAACAAAAAATAATCTAAACGTTGGAATATATTTTAATTTTTTACTATTTTATACTTAAAAATAGAGACATTTGGTAGTTAAAAAGAATACAGGAGTATATGCCACTTTCAATATTTGGAATGAAAGTATTTGTTAAATTATTTCATATTATTTAGAATAGGATTTGGGTCCACTTTTTAACTATTGACTTGCAAAATTTTCCATTTAGTTCTTGTCCCAAAAAAAAATAAGTTGAGCTGTTAGATCTTATTTAGATCTCTATAACATTCAAAATTTGTGTTTAGTTTTAAGATCTCCTATGATATTCTTCAACATTTATATTTACGTTTTTATTTTGGACGGTTTAGTTCAAGACAATAGTAAAACTAGATAATCCATACATTTACCTATTGTTGACGAAAGTTTGTTTCTTCCTAAATTATTTGAATAGGTACAAGTCGGCCGGCCGGCCGTGTATCCGGTAGGTCCGCTTATCCAGACCGGCGGCACGTCTCCGGCCGACGGATCGGGATGCCTGTCCTGGCTCGACAAGCAGCCGCGCGGCTCTGTGATATTCGTCTCGTTCGGCAGCGGCGGCACTCTCAGCACCGAGCAGACGACGGAGCTGGCACTGGGGCTGGAGCGCAGCGGCCAGAGGTTCCTATGGGTCGTCCGGAGCCCCAGCGACGCGAAGGCCGACGCCAACTACTTCGACGCGCGGAGCGCAGCCGACCCCTCGGAGTTCCTGCCCGAAGGGTTCCTGGGCAGGACCAGGGACGCGGGCCTGGTGGTGTCCTCGTGGGCGCCGCAGATGGAGATACTGAGGCACGAGGCGACGGGGGGGTTCCTGACGCACTGCGGGTGGAACTCGACGCTGGAGAGCGTCGCGTGCGGGGTGCCCATGGTCGCGTGGCCGCTGTACGCGGAGCAGAAGCAGAACGCGGTGATGCTGGTGGAGGGGGCGAGGGTCGCGCTGAGGGCGGCCGAGGCCGGCGGGGGCGGCGGCGTGGTGCGGAAGGACGCGGTCGCGAGGACGGTGAGGGAGCTGATGGAGGGGGAGGAAGGGAAGGCGGTCCGGTACAAGGCGAAGGAGCTGCAGCTGGCAGGGGCCCGCGCGCTGGCCGAGGATGGCAAGTCTTCCATGGCTCTCGACCAGGTTGCCATCAAGTGGAAGGGGCTGCTGGTTTGATGTTGCTGTCAGTGTGTTCGTGATTTTTACTGCTGTTGTTTTCCGCTGATGTTGAGCTATTTTGGTCTTCTTTCTTTCTTGTTAATATTGTGTTTCATATGTCAACTATGTCAAATAAAACATTATTGGATTGCTTATAAGGATGTGGACCGTTTGTTGGATTGCATTTATGGATTGCTTCTAAAATCCAAATCAATAATTGTCGAGGTTCATCGACTTTGGGAACTATAAATTTTTTTTTTAATTCCGCATCTGCTTGTAGTTGGCACGATTCAATAAACCAAAATCATTTTTTGTAGTCATGAATAATTTTTTTTATTTTGAGAGATTAAATAATGGACGCGGCTATCCGTACTCCTCCTCCGGGATCGGGGGGGGGGGGGGGGGGGGGGGGGTGGGGGGGTGGGGGGGTGGGGGGGTCGGGGGAGGAGGAGGGAGGAGAAGGGGTCGGGGGAGGAGGAGGAGGAGGGTCAAGAGGAGGAAAGAGGAGGACGGGTCGGGAGGAATAGGATAGGGATTTTAAAAAATAAAATAAAATTGGGGTTGGTAGATGAAGATCTGAAGTCGCTGATATGGTAGAGAACAACAATTCAGATGACTCGAGACTACTAATATATATATATATATATATATATATATATATATATATATATATATATATATATATATATATATAAGTTCAGACAATAGTCAGGACTATCAGTCAAAATTTTAGCAGTCCTAACTGTTGGAAAAGAAACGCGGAAACCTTTTCCCAAACCGGAGAGTACCTGCGGGAGGACCGAGCAATACAACGCACGAACCCAAAAACAATCACACAAAAACAATCCACGCAGACACAGAGAATTTTTGACGTGAAAACCCTTGCGGAAAAAAAAACCACGGGACGATCGGAGTCCAACCCTGAGAAGCCTCCACTAATGGAATAGAAGAATTACACCCTCTACAAACTCCTCCCGATCCAAATCGGATCCCCACAACACTCAGAGATAAGAACAATGATTACAAGGCTACGAAGAGCGAGAACGACGAGTAGAGATTACCCGAACATGATCTCCTTCGAATACCGACCTTCAATCCTCCGTCTTCTTCTCCGAAGTTGTAATGGCACTCTTGCCTCCTTCCTCTCTCAAACTTGTGTTTCTTGCGATAATGAATTAGGGTTGAGAAAACTCAATTTATCTCCCTAATCCCGCAACAAACCTGGACCGTTGGATTAGATCCAATGATGAAAACTCATCCAGAAATCCGCTTCAGCCCCCGACGACACAGAGTTCGGCCAGAACTCTGTGTCGAGCATCCAGAACCTCACGCCACAATGCTGGAGTGGCCAGACCGAGTTCGGCCCGAACTCGGATCCCCTGTTCCAGAACCTCCCATCTGGGCAGCAACAGCAGCAGCGACTCCGCGTCGCCTACTTTCCGAGCTTCTTTGACACACGAACGGCGCTCGTCGCACTCCGGGGCCTTCTCCACATAGGTTGGGAACCCCATCCACTCCAACAAATCTCCCCCTTCACAACTATGGAGAGGATGTCGTCATCCCGACGACCTGCCTGCAATACTCAAACTTTTCCCTTGGTAGAATCTTCGTGAACATATCAGCTCCGTTGTCATCTGTATGAACCTTCTCAAGCTCCGCGTCCTTCTTCTCAACCACATCCCGTATCCAATGATACCGGGTCTCGATGTGCTTGGACCGGCTATGAAACGTCTGATTCTTCACAAGGTGGATAGCACTCTGACTGTCGCAAAGCAAAGTATACTGCTCTTGCTTCAGTCCCATTTCCTGCAACAGCTTCTTCATCCACAACAGCTCCTTGCAAGCCTCCGTCGCCGCAATGTACTCTGCCTCTGTCGTCGACAAGGCAACACACTTCTGCAACCGCGACTGCCACGACACTGCTCCTCCCGCAAACATCATCACGTAGCCGAAGTCGATCGCCTCGTGTCTACATCTCCAGCCATATCAGCGTCGGTATACCCAACCAGCTTCGGCTCGTCACCACCAAAGGAAAGTCTCCAACCAGCAGTGCCCTGAAGATAACGTAGAATCCACTTGACCGTACTCCAATGTACCCTTCCAGGATTTGAAAGATACCTGCTAACCGTACCAACTGCATGAGCAATATCTGGCCTCGTACACACCATAGCATACATCAGGCTTCCCACAGCTGAGGCATATGGAACCCGCTCCATATCTTCCTTTTCGTCCTCGGTAGATGGACACTGTTCCTCAGTGAGCTTAAAGTGAGCCGCGAGGGGGGAACTCACTTTCTTCGACCCGTCCATCCCGAAACGCTGAAGTACCCGGTGAATGTACTTCTTTTGGGACAAGTGTAGCAGCTTGGACTCTCTCTCTCTCTCGGCTGATCTCCATCCCAAGAATAGTCTTCGCTGCGCCCAAATCCTTCATAGAGAAGGCCGCGCCCAGTTGGCACTTCAACTCCGCTATCCTAGTGGCATTCCGACCCACTAATAGCATATCATCAACATAGAGCAACAAAATGATGAAATTATCATCGGCAAAATACCTCACAAATGCACAATGATCCGACGTCGTCCGTGCATAACCATGCTCCCCCATAAACGACTCGAACTTCCTGTACCACTGCCTCGGAGCCTGCTTCAGACCATACAAGCTCTTCCTCAACCGACAGACCAAATGTGACTTGCCCTTCTCACAGAATCCCTCTGGCTGCTCCATGTACAACTCTTCCTCAAGATCACCATGGAGGAATGCCGTCTTCACGTCCATCTGCTCGACCTCCAAGTCGAAACTAGCTGCTAATGCTAGCACCACCCGAATAGACGAATGCTTAACGACAGGCGAAAAGATCTCATCATAATCCACGCCTTTCCGCTGACCGTAGCCTTTGACTACCAGCCTCGCTTTGTATCGAGGGCGAGTAGCATCATCCGTCTGCTTCACTCTGAACATCCATCGATTCTTCAAAGCCTTCTTGTCCTTTGGCAACCGCACCAGATCATAAGTGGAATTGGTGTGCAAGGAACTCATCTCCTCCTGCATAGCCACCATCCACTCCTGCCTGTGTTCGTCTTCCATAGCCTCTGCGAAACTTTCGGGCTCCCCCCGTCAGTCAATAGCACATACTCATCCGGTGAGTATCTCGTAGATGGTCGACGATCCCTGTCACTCCTTCTCAGTGGAGCCACTGGTGCTAGCTGTATACCGACAGCCTCCGCCCCTTCAGGAACTACCTCTCCGGCATGCTCATCCTCCTGAGGGACACCCTGACCACCATCAGCAGGCTGATGATCAAGGTTGGGAGCAACTCCATGTACCGGCTCCCCCGTAACTGGATCCTCTGCGATGTCCTCTGGAAACTGCTCGAAGCGAAATGACTCTAACTCAGGCAATTCCTCAGCCTCAGAAGGCGTCTCGAAATCCTGAGTGTTGGTTATGGTCTGATCCTCGACGAACACCACGTCCCTGCTTCTGTAGAGCTTTCCTTCCACTGGGTCGTAGAGTCTATAGCCAAACTCATCCCGACCGTAGCCGACAAAGACGTATCGCCTCGTCTTTGGCTCAAGTTTGGTTCTCTCGTCCTTCGGTACATGCACGAAGGCCTTACAACCAAACGCCCGCAGGTGACTGTATGACGGCTCTTTGCCGTACCATACTTTGTCAGGCACATCACCCTGCAAAGGAGCACTAGAAGACAAATTAATAATATAAGCAGCTGTGAGAAGAGCCTCACCCCAATAACTGCCCGGCAAGTTTGCTTCTGACAGCAAACACCGCACCCTCTCCATCAGTGTCCTGTTCATGCGCTTCGCTACACCATTGAGCTGAGGTGTCTTTGGCGGAGTCTTCTGGTGTCGTATCCCTTGCTCTCTGCAATACGCATCAAAGGGACCGATGTATTCGCCGCCATTGTCGGACCGAACACACAACAACTTCTTGCCCGTCTCCCTTTCAACAGAAGCCTGAAACTCCTTGAAAGTAGGCAGCACCTGATCCTTGGTCTTTAAGGCATAGACCCAAACCTTCCTGGAACAGTCATCAATAAAAGTCACAAAGTAAGAAGCACCACCAAGAGATTTTACCTTCATAGGACCGCAGACATCCGAGTGAATCAACTCGAGCAACGCCGGCTTCCTCGAACTTGGGTGACTTTGGAAAGACACCCTATTTTACTTTCCAGCTAAACAGTGCGTGCACTTCTCCAACTTTGTAGACTTGAGCCCCGGAATCACTTTCCTGTTCACTAAGTAGCTCATCCCCTTCTCGCTGATATGGCCGAGCCGCCTGTGCCACAACTCGGTAGACGCATCACTGACTGCGTTCACCTCCTGTGCCCCCTCTGCGCTCCCCTCCATATAGTAGAGACCGGACTTCTTGCTTCCTCTGGCAATCACCATCGAACCTCTGGAAAGCTTCCACTGACTGTTCCCGAAGAGACTGAAGAATCCCTCGTCATCCAACCTTCCAACCGACACCAGGTTGAAACGGATATCAGGGACATGACGAACATCCTTAAGAACAAGAACCGCACCCGTCTTCGTTCTCAAATGCACATCTCCAACGGCAATCGCCTTCGACACATCTCCATTGCCCATCTTCAACACGCCACAGTCGCCTGTCGTGTAAGTGGCAAACAGTGCCCTATTGTGAGACACATGTACTGAAGCCCCTGAGTCCACCAGCCAAGAATTGTCATCGCAGGCGAGGTTAGTAATGACCTCATCACCTACGATGATCACATCGCCTCCATGTACCGAGGCCGCCGCTGTAGTGTTCTCTTCTTGCTTCCCCTTGTCGCCCTTCTTCTCTCTCTTCCAAGCAAAACAATTCCGCTTGATATGGCCCTTCTTACCGCAATGGTAACACTCTGAGTCCTCATAACGACCCTTGGACTTCCTCCTGCTCTTGTCTCTGCCACCACCTGGACCCCTGCTTTTGCCCCTTCCGCGGCTCTCTGAAACAAGTGCCTCTGAGTGGTGGGATATGGATGAAGTGCCCTGAGAACGTCTCCGCATCTCTTCATTCAACACCCCACTCTTGGCAAACTCCAGACTGACCACGCCCTCTAGAGCAGAAGCGATCATAGATACTCGTACGGTCTCCCACGAGTCTGGCAATATACACAGCAGCCATAGTCCCTGAACTTCGTCGTCGAACTTGACTCCCATAGAAGATAGCTGGTCAACCACGCCCTGGAACTCACTCAAGTGATCCGAAATAGACGCCCCATCCTTGTACCGCAGACCCATCATCGTTCGGATCAGGAACAACTTGTTTACCCCGGTCTTCTTCGCATACAAGGATTCCAGCTTATCCCACAACGTCTTCGCGTGCTCAATATTGGCAACATGATTGTACACGTTCTCATCAACAAACTGCCTTATGTACCCACACACCTGTATGTGCTCGAATGTCCAGTCCTCCTCGGATTTATCACTGGGCCTCTCGAATGCAAACACGGGTAGATGCAGCTTCTTGACAAATAGCAAATCTTTCATCTTGTTCCGCCAATAATGATTGTTTGTGCCATTAAGGTTCACCATACGCATCGACTTCGCGTCCATCTCTCCTCTCTGGTTCCTCTGTCAACTCCTGACACCCTTTGAACCCAAAGCTCTGATACCACTCTGTTGGGAAAGAAACGCGAAAACCTTTCCCCAAACCGGAGAGTACCTGCGAGAGGACCGAGCAATACAACGCACGAACCCAAAAACAATCACACAAAAACAATCCACGCAGACACAAGAGAATTTTTGACGTGAAAACCCTTGCGGAAAAAAAAACCACGGGACGATCGGAGTCCAACCCTGAGAAGCCTCCACTAATGGAATAGAAGAATTACACCCTCTACAAACTCCTTCCGATCCAAATCGGATCCCCACAACACTCAGAGATAAGAACAATGATTACAAGGCTACGAAGAGCGAGAACGACGAGTAGAGATTACCCGAACACGATCTCCTTCGAATACCGACCTTCAATCCTCCGTCTTCTTCTCCGAAGTTGTAATGGCACTCTTGCCTCCTTCCTCTCTCAAACTTGTGTTTCTTGCGATAATGAATTAGGGTTGAGAAAACTCAATTTATCTCCCTAATCCCGCAACAAACCTGGACCGTTGGATTAGATCCAATGATGAAAACTCATCCAGAAATCCGCTTCAGCCCCCGACGACACAGAGTTCGGCCAGAACTCTGTGTCGAGCATCCAGAACCTCACGCCACAATGCTGGAGTGGCCAGACCGAGTTCGGCCCGAACTCGCCATGGGACCGAGTTCGGCCCGAACTCGGATCCCCTGTTCCAGAACCTCCCATCTGGGCAGCAACAGCAGCAGCGACTCCGCGTCGCCTACTTTCCGAGCTTCTTCGACACACGAACGGCGCTCGTCGTACTTCGGGGCCTTCTCCACATATGTTGGGAACCCCAACCACTCCAACACTAACAATAGTCAAGACCGTCATGTTCTAATACAAAATCTCCTCTATATTATGACACCCAAAATTTTGGTAGTTATGACAATGAATTGTCAAATTTTTGACCATCCTAAATATGGACTTCTCTAACGGCCAAAAATTTGAATATCCTATCTGTTGTTAGAATTGCTAAAAAAAATTGTAGTTGAAAGTAATGTGTATGATAAATATGTAGGATTGAATAAATATGCCAGCATTTATACATTTTCAATACTCACCTTCATCATATCATTTTAAGCATATTTTTATTTCAATTATATCTTTTGTATCAAAAGATAAACATGTCTTTTTTGTTCTAATCATATTTTTTTTCTAAACTAATTTGCTCAAAGTTAAATTTTGTAACATGATCTGCTTATAATTTTGGCAATCATTTGTCGTCATAGGCGGCCTATTTGGATTCTGAAGTTTCAAACTCCGTTAATGGAGTTCAAAACTTCAGAGACTCCCAAATAAAACTATCTACTAAGAAACTAAGCAAAAACAACAATAATAATAATAAGGTTTAGGGATTTGGGAAGGAAGATGAAGAAGTAAAAAAAAAAATTATATACTTAAAGTTGTGTTGTCCCCTAACAATTTTTCAAAACATTTTTGATATTAAAAAAATTTAACATTTGTGTCACCCTAGTAAACTATGTAGCCCTTAATATTTGCCAATAGTAATGAGTGGACAAACTTGATCACAAATTAACTTGATTTCATAACCACACGATGATTTGTATTGACGGCAAAGTCCGTGATTGTATTCATTGTTATTCAAAAGGATATGATTCATGATTCTTTAGCGCTTTCCAATATTTGAGAATGATGTGAATTCTGTGTTCTCTAAATTTCAATTCAAGGTAAGTGTTAGAAAAATATCGAATTATTAATCCTCATTAGATCATCTTCAAGGAGACCCTTATTTAAGTTATGCTCTTAAAACGGAGTTCCTTAATTTGAGGAGTCTTTAAGTGAACTTGAACTCCAATAATGACCCCTTAACAAAATTTTATTATATTTTTATTTCATATAAAATTGTTTATTTATTTAGTATATTTATGTATAAAAATAATTTAAATAAATATATACTTATAGTATTTTAAGAATATAATTAAATACCTTAATCAATAAATATTATGATTTGATTTAGAAATAAGTATATACATATATGGATAATTTTCTCTAGTTATTGCATAAATTTAGATAATATTATTTGGTCAAAAATGAAATACTTGTTGGTGTCTTGATGATTCATTTGATTTTTTTTTTAAACTTCTTTAATTATATTAATTGTCAATTAAAATACTCATTTTTGTGTATGAGACATAGTTTAAGGAAACTCCTTTTTTTTAATATAATTTAGGGATGTGGTGGTGATGAAGTCCTTAACTAAGGAGCCAAATTTTCAATCCCCCAAATTTTAATTTTAGTCATTTCCCCTTAATTAAAAGAAAGAGTTTTGGACTATAACTTTATAATTTTGATACGAGTGGCAGAATTAATCACGTATCTATTCTACTCACGTATCTATTCTACTATATAATAGGAAAACTTAGATGGTGAAACTTTTGAATTCCGAAAATACCCTTACATATTTATACTAATTAAAAATAGTTCATTAATTTTAATAAGGACAACTTAGTAATTAGGAAGACTACCCTTTGGTCTTCCTAGAGAGTCTTCCTAAACTAATTAAAAAATGTTAAAATACGTGCAACGCACGTGCACGTATGCTAGTTAGAATAGCTTAAATATGAGAGCATCTCCAACCCTATTGTAACTTTGGAAAAAAGTAAATGCCACATAGGAATGACAAAATTTTATTCAAAAGTTCTTCTCCAATGCAATTGTCAAGTCAATTGTGAAGCTTATGTGGCAAAAATTAAAGAAGATATTGTGAAGTTGATTGTCTTGTTCTAGACAATGCACTTGACAATGTCTTCTCCTCCATGTCATCAATTATGAATAAAAAAATATTAGAAAAAGGAAAGAAGATGAGTAGTTGTCATAAAAGTTGTCTTGGAAGTTGGAAAAAAATACTTTTTATTGTCTTCTCAATACTTTTGTATTAGAGAGAGTTTTGATATCTCATTGTCTTTTAAAATATAATTTTGCCACATAAACAAGATATTGTCTTGTGACTCATGTCACATAGGAGCCACCTAAGACTTACAACACTTAACAAGACAACAGGGTTGGAGATGCTCTGAACCCGCAGTTTGAATTCAACTCTGTATTCCCAATGGCGATCCTTTAGTTTTATTATTTAAAATTGTCCTCCCACATAAGAATTCCCAATTAAGTGGTGACATCAAATTATATCCACAGAACCCGATGCCCAAAGCCTACTAACTGGATGAACACACATGTTTGATGATTGTAGGCTCCCACCACTTACACACATCATATCTCCACAAAATGTTCAAAAGCGAATAACATCTAGGTAGAATACAATAAGCTTGACAGGACATATCCATTCAAAATATTTTAGAACAAAGAGGTTAGACTTTTGGTGCAACAAACATGTGACTTGTCAACCAACTTCGTTTGTTTGAGGCTAAATCTATTATTTGAAAATATTTTTGTACTAATATCTGTGGTATAGAATCTTTCTCAATAGAATATTTACAAATTTCATGTTATATATGTTCTATTATTATCATATATTTTTTTCCTTCATTCTTTTTTCGTCATATTGGGTTCCAATCTCGATTCAAGATTTATGAAACAACAGTCTAGACATTGTGAAGCATTGACAAAAGTTGCAGCGAAGATGACAGAAGATCGTTGGCTGAATCGGGACTCAAAATGGAGCTAAAAAGTCCAAAACAGCAACGACGGTATACCGCCACATACCGATGAAATACATATATTTTAGAGTTTTGTTCCATAATATATATTGATGGTATGATGGTACACCGCGGTATACTGTCAGTATATCGTATGTCGGAATTCGATTCAAATGTGGGTCCAAAGTCAGCATATTTTTTTACCATGTGATCTAATTTGGAAGGCCAGATTTATTGCTTAGCTAATTTAGGGATTTTTTAAATCCTACATTAGGGTTTTCTTAACCTATATAAAGAGACTATGAGAGTTGTTCAACAGAAGATCAAGGAAGAGATTCAAGGAAGTCAAGTTTACATGAGTTTAAAAAAAACTCCATACTTTGCTCTTAGGACTCGTCTTTCGAGACAGACTGAAGGAAAGATCTGTTTGAGGAGTCATCTTCTTCATTCAGGAATGTCATCATAGGGTTGGGTGAGTGATTTCAATTATAATATTCTTCTTTCTTGAGATTTAGTGAGGGGTTGAACTTGGAGGTAAATGGTTCAACATAATCTATAATCAATCTTGTATTATTGAGATATATAGATTGAGATTCCAAGTGACATAATTATCGAACATATATTGTGTTTGATCTATCTTGGTGTTTACGTGAGACGGGAGTTTATTATTTTCAGGTGGATTAGTGTCATTTTTTGCGATGTTTTGCAACCAACAATTGGTATAAGAGCTTTCATGTTTTCGGGAGGGAATGTGCAACCATGTCTCCGATAAAGATGAAAACACGTGTGGATACCCTCACATATGGGTGATTTGGGCAATTTAGAAATCAATGATGAATGATCTATTATGGTACAAATATTTGCATGGTCCGTTGGAGGACAACAGTGCCAAGTCATCTAGCAAATCTGCTGATGGCTAGAAAATGTTGGATCATAAGGCTGTTAGATTCATCCTCCATTTGCTTGACGGTCCAGTGTTTCACCACATATTTATGGAGAGTTCGGCAAAAACATTATGGAAGAAGTTGTATTCGTTGTATGATAGAAAGATGGCTAGCAACAAGTCGTTTCTTACTTTTTAACTCGTCAACTCGAAGTACACAGAGGGTGCCTCGGTGACATAACATTTGAATGAGATTCAATGTATCATCAATCAATTGTCGACGATAAAGATGATGATTGAGGATGAGCTTCAGGTCACGTTTGTGGTGTTTGTGAGCAACTTCGCATCTTATGGAGTTGTTATGATGGAGACAGTCAAAACTAATTTTTTTAAATGAAGGGTCCGCTTTGGTTTTGTCCTACGAAGAGGCTCGGGTCATCATCGAGAGTGTGAGGGAGCTAGTTCTCGTTGCAAGGGTGGAATGTAAGAAAGGATGCTATCACTATGTCGAAAATGGTCATTTTAAGTGGGGTTGCATTAAACTAAAAAATGATAAGACTAAAGGCATGGACAATTAGGTAGATTTAAAGTTATGGGAGATCTTATCATCACAGCAACCAACGTAGAGAAACATTGTGGCACGTGTTATGACAGTGATTGGCTCTTGGACACGGGGACGTCATATCATGCCACTCCATATAAGAGGATCTTTACGTCATATTGTAGTGATAGATTTGTACGTGTGAATATAGACGACAAGGGGACGACGTACAGTTGTGGACATCGGTGATGTACACTTGACTACGTAGCTTGGCAAAAAGCTTGTTCTCAAGAGGATTCGTCATGTACCGATTTTGTGCTACAATTTGGTATCATAGAAAAGCTGACAGATGTAGCTACCACGGTATATATGGGGACAAAGATGGAAAACTTACAAATGATTCCCAACTTCTGGCTTGAAGGGATATATGTTGTGGTATGTACAAGCTCAAGTCATGCACTGAGTTGTACAGGAAGGCCACAAAAATTGGATGGAAACTTGAGGGACATTCGACAGGAGTTTGAAGATCGTCGAAAACTTTCTGAAGGGAGCCATCAAGATGATTTAAGGGATAAGGAGGAAATAGCCGTGAATCTCTCTTTCTCTCCCCAAAGTTGCAAGCATATATTGATGGCTATTTCCGAAAAGAGACGGTGTTCGAGTAATATTTCTCGTTGTCTTTGTTCTTTGGTGTCGTATAATCTGTTCTCATTGTTCCAAGTAGTTGTGGTGACCTGGTTGGATAAGTGAAGAAGTTTATAGAGGGCATAATTCTCTAATTTATTAGTGATTGCTTTTTCATGGTTGGACTCCGATTGTTTTGTTGTAGGATTTTTCACGTCAAAAATTGTTGTGTTTATATTTTAGCTTTTCTTGTGATATTGACAAATTGGTTACTGCATTTTTAGATTCTCTTGCAATTTTTTTAGTTAGAGAATGATTTTTACATTTTGTTTCCAATGGAACGGTTTCTACGTTTCGTTTCCAGTACTTTACTGGAAGAGGGTGTCTTCTTATACTTTAGAAATCCTAAACAAATATTAGTTGTGAGTTGGAATTATCTAGTAGATAACAGATGTGATGAAAGAGAAACCAGAATTGTTTAACTCAAATTGACTGGAATCAAATTTGAGGGTAAATAAGACCATCTCATTTGTCTATTATAAATCAAACCTGATTCTAAAATAGCCTTGTTCCCCTAAATTGTTACCATGAAAGTTTGAATATGAAAATGTTTTTTCTTTTACCTACAAATATTGATCATAACCCTAATCCTCATATAAACACTTCCTTCCCCAAACCCCTCGAAATCCTCTTTGTCGCAGCCACTATCACTGGCCTCTCTACCAGCAATTGAACCACCGAACCCCTTTCATGCAACAAGGAGGGTGATTCGGCGGACTGCTAATGCAAAAAAGGGGAGAGTGTGTTAGGATTAGAGGTAAGTTAAATATATATATATATATATATATATATATATATATATATATATATATATATATATCTGGAAATTGCCGAGAAACCCAATTTCGGGGTGGACTTTTATAAAATGCCCACCCGCTGGATAAGTTTTATGAAATACCCAGAATTAAGTATTTTCACGTTAAATATTCCAAGATTCCCTTTTAGATGCCACCCGCTAGAAACTGCTATTTTTATAATACCGAAACTACCCCTCCGCGCGAATTGGTCATCTATATGTATTTGAATTCAAAAAACTCAGATCTGGATTGCGATTTTCGTCTTCTTCTTCTTCACGGGAAATCTGAATTCCATTGCTCTCATATTCAGCAGAGATCGCAAAGATCGTTCGTAGTTCGGTGTGTTTTTCTTCAGTCGAACTCAGATCATCGCTCGTCATCATCATCACCATCATCATCATCTTCATCGTGGAGACATTTGAACTCAGATCTTCAATTGTGGAGAGAAGATCTTTCTTCTTCTTTTCCATAAGAATTATCATCGCTTTGAAAGAAGAACGAAACTCTTTATTCCTGAAAAAACTAAATTACACGTTTTAACACTGGAAATGACCATTCTCCGTCTTAATTAGGATGGAGAATGGCATTCTCCGTCTTAATTAGGACGGAGAATGCCATTCTCCGTCCTAATTAACACGGAGAATGACATTCTCCGTTTCCGTCTTAATTAGGACCGAGAATGTCATTCTCCGTCTTAATTAGGACGGAGAATGGCATTCTCCGTTTTATTTAAGACGGAGAATGGCATTCTCCATCCTAATTAACACGGAGAATGGCATTCTCCGTGTTTCTAACACGGAGAATGGTCATTCTCCTGCGTTTTAACACAAGAATGACCATTCTCCGTGATAAATTACACGGAGAATGGCATTTTTCGTCCTAATTAAGACGGAGAATGGTCATTCTCCGTTTAATTTAGCACGGAGAATGGCCATTCTCCGTCTTAATTAGGACGGAGAATGCCATTCTCCGTTTTATTTAACACGGAAAATGACATTCTCCGTTTCATTTAACACGGAGAATGGCATTCTCCGTGTTTCTAACACGGAGAATGGTCATTCTCCTGCATTTTAACACTGGAATGACCATTCTCCGTGTAAATTAAGACGGAGAATGTCATTCTCCGTCCTAATTAAGACGGAGAATGGTCATTCTCCGTTTAATTTAGCACGGAGAATGACCATTCTCCGTCTTAATTAGGACGGAGAATGCCATTCTCCGTTTTATTTAACACGGAGAATGACATTCTCCGTTTTATTTAACACGGAGAATGACATTCTCCGTATTTCTAACACGGAGAATGGTCATTCTCCTGCGTTTTAACACTGGAATGACCATTCTCCGTGTAAATTAAGACGGAGAATGTCATTCTCCGTCCTAATTAAGACGGAGAATGGTCATTCTCCGTTTAATTTAGCACGGAGAATGGCCATTCTCCGTCTTAATTAGGACGGAGAATGCCATTCTCCATTTTATTTAACACGGAGAATGACATTCTCCGTTTCATTTAACACGGAGAATGGCATTCTCCGTGTTTCTAACACGGAGAATGGTCATTCTCCTGCGTTTTAACACTGGAATGACCATTCTCCGTGTAAATTAAGACGGAGAATGTCATTCTCCGTCCTAATTAAGACGGAGAATGGTCATTCTCCGTGTAAATTAAGACGGAGAATGCCATTCTCCTGCATTTTATGGTTAGCTGAAACTTTGGAGGGCCATAACTTTTGACTGGGAGGTCGAAACGAGGTCCCGTTTGTCGCAAAATGAGCGTATCGTCGAGGAGACTGAAAGTAACCGCTCCACCGTTAGACGGCCTTCCAAAATTTTAGATTCGCAAAAAAATGATGTTTGGACCTCCGTTTTAGCACTTTTGTCGTTCGTCCCGGTCTTTCCGAAATTTTTCGACGAGTTTTTGAAGATTTTTGAGGAGAAAACCTAGATTCGAAAGTGAGCAGCGTATGGAAGAAGATGGAGTATTGAAACGTTTTTTTAAGAGCAGTTTTGTGGGTGTTTCCAATAAATTAAAAGGAAGGGCAAAAGGGTCATTTGGAACCCGCTTTGGATAAGTTTCTCTAATTCTGGGCACGCGATGAAAGTTTTTTTAGCGGTGGGTTTTACATAAAACTTTTTTAGTTTTTGGGCATTTCATAAATCTTCCCTATATATATATATATATATATATATATATATATATATATATATATATATATATATATATATATATATATATATAGGGAGCGGATCAAAAGTCCCCCTTAGAAAGCCCCCGAAAAATCCCCCTCACTCTAATTCGTAATATTAATGTTAATATTAATGTTAATATTAATGTTAATGTTAATATTAATGTTAATGTTAATATTAATATTAATTTTTATTTTTTATATTAATGTTAATGTTAATGTTAATATTAATGTTAATGTTAATGTTAATGTTAATATTAATTTTAATGTTAAGTTTAATGTTAATTTTAGTATTTAATGTTAATATTAATATTAATATTAATATAAACATTAACATTAATATTAACATTAATATTAACATTAAATTACGAATTAGAGTGAGGGGGGTTTTTGGGGGGCTTTCTAAGGGGAGCTTTTGATCCGCTTCCATATATATATATATATATATATATATATATATATATATATATATATATATATATATATATATATATATATATATATATATATATATATATATATATATATATATATATATATATATATATAGCGTATCAAAAGTCCTCCTTAGAAAACCTCCTAAAAACTCCCTCACTCTAATTCGTAATATTAATGTTAATGTTAATATTAATGTTAATATTAATGTTAATGTTAATATTAATTTTTTTTATTTTTTTTATATTAATGTTAATGTTATGTTAATATTAATTTTAATGTTAAGTTTAATGTTAATTTTAGTATTTAATGTTTATATTAACATTAATATTAACATTAATATTAATATTAACATTAATATTAACATTAAATTACAGATTAGAGTGAGGGGTTTTTTAGGGGGTTTTCTAAAGGGGGCTTTTGATCCGCTTCCATATATATATATATATATATATATATATATATATATAATTATTTTTAAATCCAGCACGTGCGGGCTCAGTTAAATTGTGTGTCTCCCCGTACAAAATTTTTAGCCGGTCGTCATGTCGCTTCGGACTTTTTGTGCGGATCTTGTCCGCACTGATTTTTTTCATCATCACCCCACACATACGTCTCGCGCATTCCGCACGCTCCCGAGCCTCACGGGACGGCCGACGTCTTTCGACGCCGGCAACTCAACGCCTCGCTTCACCCACGACGCTGAAGGCGCCCCCGACGTCTTCACGACGCTTACGACAGCCAATGTTGTCTAACCACCCGTTCTATGCGCACGACGTCCTTACGACGTCTTCCTGACGTCCATTGGGCGCCGCACGACGGGCCGTGTGGTCGGACGTCGTTTATACCCATGGTAGAATGGTGCCAGTCCTCGACCGTCCGCGCGACGCCCCTAGCCATTGAGTTTTCATGCACGGGACGTCCCATTCTGTACCACGTCAGTTCAGATCGTGATCATTTTTCGTCAGTCCTCCGACGTTGTGGATGCCCCGCGTCGCACAGGCCAGGCTCATCATCGCCGTTTAAATTATTTTTAAATCCAGCACATGCGGGCTCAGTTAAATTTATATTAATATTTGAATAATTAATTGCTATGGTTGGATTAGGTTTAGGGGTTAATTAAATTAAAACAGTCAATTGTATTTTAAGTAATATTTGAATACTTTATTACAATTGAGATCAGGGTTCAGATATTATAGTTTTTTTTAACTTCCTTGTTACTTTTTTTTGAGGTGTACTTGTTACTTAAACTAAAAAAAAAGACTGTTTGTTAATTAACTATTAAAGTGCAAACATAAATTTTAGGGTATTATTATGCAAGTAAAACCTGGTCATTCTACAATGAAAAATCAACATAATTAACACGGAATCAAAATTGACCAAGCTATAAGAGACTTTGTGTTTGATATTAGTATAAGGTTGGCCTAACATCTAGATTATACTTTTCTGTATTAGTTTGATTAGCCACGTCGATTTAGCTTACAAGACCCCGGATTCCACTTAGTCTTCTAAGATCTGCTGGAATTGACGGTTAAGAGACTTAAGTGACGAAAAATAAAAATTATGATTGATTTGAAGATGAGTGTTTAGAAGGGAGGGTTATGAAGGATTAAGTGATGGTTTGTGTAATCATCTTTTTGTCTATTTTTTCAATCCCTAACTCGGAGGGTTAACTAGGGGGATTGAAAGATTTTGTTTAAAAAGTCATATATATCCCTTATTTGTCCTATAAAATATTGTAATTTTTTCTTCAACATGTTGTTATGTAGCTTCGCCATTTGTAAATATTTTTTGACAAGTTCTAATTAAAATTTTAATCATATTTAATTTTATGACATATATAATAAGTGTATTTTGAAAATGATTGTATTTTTATTAGTCATCCTCTCACTGAAACCTCTAATACAAACAAGAGTTTAAACACACCGCACTGAACTTTTCCTCCGATCTAAGAAAGGTTATATGTATTGACTCTACTCCCTCTTACTTAATTTTTTTTCCACTTAATTCTACTTTTTTTTTCCTTCTTCTTTCAATCAAAGCGGACCCTAAAAGCTAAATAATCCACACTAAGCTAATGCCACATGTCTTAGCAATGTAAGGCTTTGTGATGTTAATGGTGGTGTCGGCATGTAAACAGATTTAAATGTATGTTATATATACGCATGATCACGACATGTACTACTTCACAAAGTCATCTTTTGCTACCCCATGTAAAGTTCTTCTATGATGTCATTAACATATATGCTCTTTTTCATCAAGGGAGTGTGGGCTTGAAATGATAGAGGGGAAGGTCCGCTTGGTTCGGACAATACGTAAATCCGGCCCTAAATATTTTGCGTGGAAATAGTTGGGCTCAATCTAGGGTGACTCTACTTTAGTTAAAAAGACTAGTCCCCAACCAGACCCTTCGGATTTCGGACCAGTTCAACATTGTAATTTTCTTTATATATTGTTAGTTAATCAGTGTTTCTAAAAGCTTGAGCCAGTAGAAATTGATCAGCATTACATATTAAAGGTCTTTACATCTTGTGTAACGTTAAGGCCCATAACCCTCGTACTGATTCAGATTATGCGACATTTATTTTTTTATTTATTTATATCCCTCGTACTGATTCAGATTATGCGACATTCATCAGACCTCTAATATTGTGGGATCGTGAAAGGAACGGCCATACGTCTTCACGGTATTTCATCATTGTTATTATACTTCTGCCAATACTAGCATCTTCTCGATCGTGCACGAGATAACGGACGTCCGAATATTTATTTTGGCTAAAGTCCAGTAGAAAGAGGATCACACATAAAATAGGCAAAATAGAAGGCTAACTGAAGACATTTTGCTGTAATACCATGTTAAAATCAAAGAGATTGAGGATAAGAATTCCAGTGCTAGAGTCGTCTGAGAGCTTGTCGACTTGGATTGACTCAGAGGTCGGCCCACTGAGTGGCTTAGCCCATGATCGAGCAGCCCATATTACTTTCCTATCAATCCTATGGTCCACAGTGGACGTGAGTAGCTTATGCGGCTTGATGGCGGCTTCAACTCAGTAAATTAATTTTGAAAGGAGTTTTTGTATTTTTATATAATAAGTTTTAATTTCTTTGTAAATTGGTTTAACCCCTAAAATCTG